>CANNZV010000707.1:0-233528 GCA_947561585.1 Caprella mutica
ATACCTACTTCACTCTACACTAACTAATACCTACTTCACTCTACACTAACTAATACCTACTTCACTCTACACTAACTAATGCCTACTTCACTCTTCACTATACTAATACCTACTTCACTCTACACTAACTAATACCTACTTCACTCTACACTAACTAATACCAACTTCACTCTACACTAACTAATACCTACTTCACTCTACACTAACTAATACCTACTTCACTCTTCACTATACTAATACCTACTTCACTCTACACTAACTAATACCTACTTCGCTCTACACTAACTAATACCTACTTCACTCTACAATAACTAATACCTACTTCACTCTACACTAACTAATACCTACTTCACTCTACACTAACTAATACCTACTTCACTCTACACTAACTAATACCTACTTCACTCTACACCAACTAATACCTACTTCACTCTACAATAACTAATACCTACTTCACTCTACACTAACTAATACCTACTTCACTCTACACTAACTAATACCTACTCTTCACTCTACAAGTGACAAGTTGACCTGTTGTATATGAATAACATATGTAATGTTTTCCATCCTTGTTCTATATTTTGCGGTTGCTTTAGATTATATATGTCACTTTCCATTAGCATCATGTTTCACCTCTACGTAAAGTTAAGCTAAATTACTTTAATAAATATATATAATTATATAACATTTATACATTTATTATAATTGTAGGAGCGATATTGAAATGTCAAAAAATAATTGATAGTTACTTTTTAGGAAGTATTTAGTAATTTAAGATTTGACAATTGAATTTTGAATCTAATTGAAATAATTTATGAATGATGAATATGCATAATTGAGATGAAGAATAATTGGGATAGAGTTTTGATTAATATGAGTTAAAGATGCTTATCAGGGATTATTAAGTCTCCTAGATATTCCTATACAGTATAGTCTCCTAGATATTCCTATATAGTATAGTCTCCTAGATATTCCTATATAGTATAGTCTCCTAGATATTCCTATACAGTATAGTCTCCTAGATATTCCTATATAATATAGTCTCCTAGATATTCCTATACAGTATAGTCTCCTAGATATTCCTATATAATATAGTCTCCTAGATATTCCTATAAGGTATAGTCTCCTAGATATTTCTATATAGTATAGTCTCCTAGATATTCCTATATAATATAGTCTCCTAGATATTCCTATAAGGTATAGTCTCCTAGATATTTCTATATAGTATAGTCTCCTAGATATTCCTATACAGTATAGTCTCCTAGATATTCCTATATAATATAGTCTCCTAGATATTCCTATACAGTATAGTCTCCTAGATATTCCTAAATAGTATAGTCTCCTAGATATTCCTATATAATATAGTCTCCTAGATATTCCTATACAGTAAAGTCTCCTAGATATTCCTATACAGTATAGTCTCCTAGATATTCCTATATAATATAGTCTCCTAGATATTCCTATACAGTATAGTCTCCTAGATATTCCTAAATAGTATAGTCTCCTAGATATTCCTATATAATATAGTCTCCTAGATATTCCTATACAGTATAGTCTCCTAGATATTCCTATATAATATAGTCTCCTAGATATTCCTATACAGTATAGTCTCCTAGATATTCATATATAGTATAGTCTCCTAGATATTCCTATATAGTATAGTCTCCTAGATATTCCTATATAATATAGTCTCCTAGATATTCCTATACAGTATAGTCTCCTAGATATTCCTATACAGTATAGTCTCCTAGATATTCCTATATAATATAGTCTCCTAGATATTCCTATACAGTATAGTCTCCTAGATATTCCTATATAATATAGTCTCCTAGATATTCCTATACAGTATAGTCTCCTAGATATTTCTATATAGTATAGTCTCCTAGATATTCCTATATAATATAGTCTCCTAGATATTCCTATAAGGTATAGTCTCCTAGATATTTCTATATAGTATAGTCTCCTAGATATTCCTATATAGTATAGTCTCCTAGATATTCCTATATATGTGTATGTATGTGTTGAAGTGATCCATACTCAACGGGATTTCCCATGCATGTAATCACGAGGTTATTTAAACGTTGAAGAGGCTATTTAAACGTTGAAGAGGTTATTTAAGCGCTGAAGAGGTTATCTAAACGTTGAAGAGGTTATTTAAACGTTGAAGAGGTTATTCAAACGTTGAAGAGGTTATTTAAGCGTTGAAGAGGTTATTTAAACGTTGAAGAGGTTATTTAAACGTTGAAGGGGTTATTTAACCGTTCAAGAGGTTATTCAAGCGTTCAAGAGGTTATTTAAACGTTCAAGAGGTTATCAAAATGTCCAAGAGGTTATTTACCCATTCCAGTGGTTATTTAAACGTTGAAGAGGTTATTTAAACGTGGAAGAGAATATTTCAGGTTTGATAAAATTTATTTATATTTCACAAGACATGCTCCATGTTAATGCTATATATTCCAATAGATACAACACAAGGCCTATTCACTCACTAGTTGCATCAAGCAGCCACCAGAGGGAAAGAGAAAACGCAGCTAGGTACGTCATCTGAAACACAAAAATAGGATTGAAACAGTAGACAAGTTTTATAAATGTATGTATATTGATTTGTGTTAATTATTTGAAAAATCATATTCTTTGATATAAAATATCATGGTTTACTAAATTCAAGTCATTTAAAAATTTATGTGAGGTTATTCTAGGACTGATGGAATATTTGGAAATAAAAATTATTTGTAACACTACATGTGTTTAGTTACTTTCATATAGAAAGAAGATATTAGATTTGCTCTCAGTTTCACGATAATTAGGGGCTTTAAGTAAACCTATTCAATATATATATTTCATAAATAACTCCTCATAGATGTGTCAATTGTGTGTCGTCGACTAAACGTTTCATCGACGAATTTTCGTAAAGGGGATATTAACATAAATAAAGCTTATTTAATATATAAATGGAGATTATTTTGAAGTTTGTTGTATCCGCTAGTTTGTTGTACTACACACTTCATGAGTGTTTAGTGATCTGGCAGGGGGGGGGGGTTAAATGGGGCAGTACCAAACGTCATGTCGACGAAATGTCCTGTCGACGAAATGTCTTTCGACCCATAAGTGGACATACCACATGTATGCAGCGTGTTAACCATATGGCAAACTATCTACCCCGCCCACATCTCTTGACTCATACTTCACATTAACTAACTAGTTAGGTAACTAGTGTCTGGTTTAGCGGGTCTGGTGATAGCAAAGATAGCATTTTCCCTCAGTGTTTACGCAAGATGGTGTATCTTGTAATGTTTTCTGAACACTTGAAGTTGGCTGTTTGAAAATAACACAATTTTCTTATGTAAGTTTTTATAGACTCCGCGGTGAAGATATCACTTTTTACTCAATCTTTCAAATATACATTCCAATTCATCATCAGGAGAAGAGCATAAATCTTCCTATTATATTGTATTATGAAATTAATATTTCTTAGATTTCTTTTCATATGAATAAGAATCAATATCATTAATGCAGCCAGTAATCTATAATCATAGAGTTATGATAAACTACTCTAGAGAGAGGAAGTGTTGCAGCGATTGCAGGACGCTAAGGAAGACGGTGTAAAACCTTATTTTGTTTCAGTTATATCATTTCTCCATTAAACTGACGCTAGATTGCCAGTCACGTGACCCAAAAATAAGGACTTTAGCGTCCCGCAAGACGCGATATTATTTTGGCCACTGACTCACCACTTGTCTATACTAATAATTTCCCTCGTGTGTTTATTTATTTATATATTTGAATAATGTAACTATGATACGCACGGGAATATATTGATTTGATAATTAAATTCTTATGCTTTTATTCAATTTTTATGTTTTCATCTATAAAATAAATTATAAGTTTATGAAGAAAAAATTCATTTGAATTCACTAAAAATAACCTTATACAACGGGTAATAAATTACTATTGAAGACCCGTTATTTTTAACGGGCAAGTACACTAGTATTCTATAATAAACTCTTCAACTGTAGGTATATTTACCTTGTTTAATGATTAAACAGATATGACAGTTAGAAATATGTAAATGAATAAAAAAACAATAGTATCTATTCTTGAAAATATTAATTAATTGATATCTAAATGGACAGTAAATTCAGAGTAACCCGATGGTTCTAAATTTCCGATCATAGAAGAAAAAAAATTTTCATTCATTTTTTCATTATGAAAAGTTATTAACATTTTCATGATACCAAGACATGCTGTAAGTGAATAGTAAAAACTACCTCAGTTACCTCATCAAATTTTCCTCTTACATAAGGATAAGACTATGTGCTTCATTTGAAAATTGACTTTTTTTTTTGGTTTAAAAAGAATATATTTTTCAATTAAAAGCAAGATCGTAACTTACCCTACCTAAATCAATGCTATTCTTTGCGACTCAATCCTAGCATAGACACTGTACAGAGAATTAAAGCACAGAAGTCCAGTGAGTTTTTGCGCTGCTGCTTAGTAACCATTTGAACTTTGGACAAGACATGTGGAGCATCACGTCAAACACCTAGTGCGACTGTACCTAGTGTTACTAGACTCTCACTTTCAACCTAGTGAACAGTTGCACTGGTAAACAGTGGCCCTAGTTATCGTAAATAGACTCAGAAGACCTAATTCAAGTCAACTAAACTGAAGGTCATGAAGAAATAAGTCGCTATAGAGTAAATAAGTTGTAGATGATGACAACTTGGGAAAATATGTTTAGCTTTCGGTAGTAAGGAACTTTTCAGTATAAAGATCCTTCCTAGCCACTACACGGTACACTGAAAAGATCCTTACTAGCCACTACACGGTACACTGAAAAGATCCTTCCTAGCCACTACACGGTACACTGAAAAGATCCTTCCTAGCCACTACACGGTGCACTGAAAAGATCCTTACTAGCCACTACACGGTACACTGAAAAGATCCTTCCTAGCCACTACACGGTACACTGAAAAGATCCTTACTAACCACTACACGGTACACTGAAAAGATCCTTCCTTATAGCCACTACACGGTACACTGAAAAGATCCTTACTAGCCACTACACGGTACACTGAAAAGATCCTTCCTAGCCACTACACGGTACACTGGAAAGATCCTTCCTAGCCACTAAACGGTACACTGTACATTCCATGTGTTTCACTGTACATTCCATGTGTTTCACTGTACATTCCATGTGTTTCACTGTACATTCCATGTGTTTCACTGTACATTCCATGTGTTTCACTGTACATTCCATGTGTTTCACTGTACATTCTATGTGTTTCACTGTACTTTCCATGTGTTTCACTGTACATTCCATGTGTTTCACTGTACTTTCCATGTGTTTCACTGTACTTTCCATGTGTTTCACTGTACTTTCCATGTGTTTCACTGTACATTCCATGTGTTTCACTGTACATTCCATGTGTTTCACTGTACATTCCATGTGTTTCACTGTACATTCCATGTGTTTCACTGTACATTCCATGTGTTTCACTGTACATTCTATGTGTTTCACTGTACTTTCCATGTGTTTCACTGTACATTCCATGTGTTTCACTGTACTTTCCATGTGTTTCACTGTACTTTCCATGTGTTTCACTGTACTTTCCATGTGTTTCACTGTACATTCCATGTGTTTCACTGTACATTCCATGTGTTTCACTGTACATTCCATGTGTTTCACTGTACATTCCATGTGTTTCACTGTACATTCCATGTGTTTCACTGCACATTCCATGTGTTTCACTGTACATTCCATGTGTTTCACTGTACATTCCATGTGTTTCACTGCACATTCCATGTGTTTCACAGTGTATGTTTCTTTTCTAATTACCGAGCTAATTAATTCAAGACAAGGATCTGCACATCGTTCTTTTTATTCACATACACACATACATATTATCTTAATAATAACTTCGTGCGGAATGAGTTACAGTTTCTACAAGTAAAATAAAGGTGAGAAAAAAATTAAATACATTTGTTAAAAGATTGGTTGAATTTAAGTAAATTGTCTATTTTGTATCAGATTATTTTAAACTTAGATTTCTAAATCTAAGTTAGTATTATTATTTAACATTTCCAATTCAAATAAAAAGAAATAATAACTATCATATATTTTTTTCTTAAATGATCGAAAATGTGGAACCGTCCGATAACTCGAAACTCACCCTTTCTCATGACAATAGATATAAAGCATATATATTTTCTATATACGGTATACACTCAGTAGAGAAATAATGATATAGAGGCATGGAATAACAACCCTTTGTTTTGAATATATATCCTGTCACTGCAGAACCAACCCATTGTACTTAGCAGACTATAGTACCATTTACTGTGCGTATGTACCACATACCATTTTTAACTACTTAAATAATATACAAAGCAGTTATATAATAAGTACATAAGAGTAAAGTACAAATTGCCAGATGCGAATTAAATAACAGCTGAAATATACCCTCTATATGACCAGTCTTCTCTCACCAATGAAAATATTTAAATATTTGGATGCCTTTTTAATAAGAACTTACTTACAGAAAATCTAATCCGGTGTTAATTTAAATATAGTAATTATTTATACTTTAATTGTGATAAAAACCTATATTCTCCAGGTTGTAGCCGAATCAGTTTTTATCAGAGTCTACTGTATCAACTTAATTGAAGACCATTGCTACTGTAAAAACAAAGTAACACTTTCTTTTTTGTGTCTGCTGTCTCAATTTTTGTTGAGTTCAATTGTCCTGGGATCAATTGTCTTGGGGCCCAATTCACCTAAGCCTAATTGTCTTGGGGCCCAATTATCCTGGATTCAATTGTCCTGGGATCAATTGTCTAGGGGCCAATAGTCTTAGGCTCAATTGTCTTGGGCCTAACTGTCGGTGCTCCCATTGTATTTAATATTAATATAGAGTTAGTTATAGTTTACTCACGATGGTGTAAACAGCTGCTAGGATGGAACCTAAGAGTAGATCGCAGCAACAACATGATTGGAGGATAACCATACCTAGAGGGGGAGAGAGTGGGATTAGATGGGGGGAGAGGGTAGGGTTAAATGGGGAGAGAACGGGATTAGATGGAGAGAGAGGGAAGGATTAGATGGGGAGAGAGGATAGGATTAGATGGGGAGAGAGGGAAGGATTAGATGGGGAGAGAGTGGGATTAGATGGGGAGAGAGGAGAAGATTAGATGGGGGGAGAGGGAAGGATTAGATGGGGAGAGAGTGGGATTAGATGGGGAGAGAGGAGAAGATTAGATGGGGGGAGAGGGAAGGATTAGATGGGGAGAGAGGGTAGGATTAGATGGGGAGAGAGGGTAGGATTAGATGGGGAGAGAGGGTAGGATTAGATGGGGAGAGAGGGTAGGATTAGATGGGGAGAGAGGGTAGGATTAGATGGGGAGAGAGGGAAGGATTAGATGAGGAGAGAGGGAAGGATTAGATGGGAAGAACACGTTAATTTCAACGGGAAAGTACACTAGTTACAAAAATATCGATTAATAGTGACGATCATTTGTCACTCACATTCTGTCAACCATTTCAACATTGCTTTACAATTATTTAATATCTTAAAACTTCTTTTCCTAATTCCTGAACTAATATCTGCTACAGAAAACTGCCTCAAAGGTTATTTTTTATTTTAATACAGCACGGAATAGCTTTTCCGCAGTCATGAACCGTAACTATTTTTTAGATCAGAAACTGTAGAAATTCTAACCTATGATCAAAACTTTCTTCGGCAAAAGAAAATATGAGCTACGGAGATTAAGTAGCTAGATTCTCATTCTATATTTGCGTTGTGTAGTACACTTGAAAGAAATTACATTTTGAATACTTATTATATATCATAATATTATATTGCTACATGTATAAATATTTTACACAATAATTTTTAAAGTTGTATATGGCAATCGTTATAATTCTTCCATGCCCAACTGTCCTTCAATTTTGAGTAATATTTGAGCTTTTAATACTCGAATTAGTTTCCAATTTAACAGATAGTACACCAAACTATATTACTTTTATATATAATATACTGGATATATGTATTACTTCAGTTCCACAAACTGTTAAATCATGGAAGGATTCAGCAAAGGACAATAATGAGTAAAAGGAGTGGGTATATCGCAACCAGTTATCTGGGAGTGCCACAGGGAAGTACTGTAGGTCCGCTATTATAACAGCTATTCATTAAATATTTTTAAACTTATTTTGAATGCTGTAAAATAGGTGAGAAAACAAATATAATTATTTCAAGTTTTGGAAAGTAGAAAAATGAACCCTGGTTAAAGAATTGTAATTGTGATCATCTCTATAACTAACACTTTGCAGTGGATAACATATATATTTTGGTATCCAGTGTGATGTAAAGAGTTATTTGACCCTATGGCTCAATGGAAGAGGATCACCTTCTAACTGCAACATTAGAACAGGACTAGAGTTAACATTAGGACAGGACTAGAGTTAACATTAGAACAGGACTAGAGTTAACATTAGAACAGGACTAGAGTTAACATTAGAACAGGACTAGAGTTAACATTAGAACAGGACTAGAGTTAACATTAGAACAGGACTAGAGTTAACATTAGAACAGGACTAGAGTTAACATTAGAACAGGACTAGAGTTAACACTAGAACAGGACTAGAGTTAACACTAGAACAGGACTAGAGTTAACACTAGAACAGGACTAGAGTTAACACTAGAACAGGACTAGAGTTAACACTAGAACAGGACTAGAGTTAACATTAGAACAGGACTAGAGTTAACACTAGAACAGGACTAGAGTTAACACTAGAACAGGACTAGAGTTAACACTAGAACAGGACTAGAGTTAACACTAGAACAGGACTAGAGTTAACACTAGAACAGGACTAGAGTTAACACTAGAACAGGACTAGGGTAAACACTAGAACAGGACTAGGGTAAACACTAGAACAGGACTAGGGTAAACACTAGAACAGGACTAGGGTAAACACTAGAACAGGACTAGGGTAAACACTAGAACAGGACTAGAGTTAACACTAGAACAGGACTAGGGTTAACACTAGAAGTTTAGAACAGGATAGAGTTAGGAAATACCGTGAGTGTCACAAGGCATTACAATCGTGACTGTGTGTACCATTTCACTCCACTTCCTTATCATTTGTTGTGATTGCAAGAAATGACTAATTGAAGCAAATTAGCTCTAATTGTTTGAATCTGTGTTTTGTTATCCATTAGTAAATTGGTATTAGGTGAATAACTTCTGGTAGATATAGATATACCAGACTATACTTAATTGAAATAGTCTGATGTCTTTAAATTAGGAATTATTTTCATTATATGGAAATAATTGATTGGCATACAAAATAAAGCGCAACTCGCTCCGTATTTTCTTGTACTATTATTCTCCTTTACTAAATAAGTAAGTAACTATCAACATAGACAATGAGTATATACGCCTATACCCCTTATACGGTTGCTAGCACTGTATATATATACCTGTAGAAGAGATATACACCTTTAACATACCAGTTACAGTGTGAGTCACACTCAGTGGTTTGGGTACAGGTAGGGTAAGTCCCGAATTATCGGACAGTTCCCCATTTTCGATTACGTAAGAAAAAATGATACAACGAGTTGAAATATATGATCGAAGATGTGAAACCGTCCGATAACTCGTAAATTGTCCATGATCAAAACAACGAAACGATAAAAGAATATAACAGATAGGAATAAATATTTATAAAACCGCTAATATTTACTGTAAATATTAGCAGTAAATATTTACACTTGGGTTAAAAGTATACAGGTATTTAATTGAAATGGAGTATAATAGTATGTGTATATAATAATATAAAATGATTAGAAATTAATTAATTATTAAATTAACTAACTTTGAACTTTAATTTCATTCTATGTAAATTGAATGCATAATTTTTTTATTGCGAATTTAAATTATGAAAATAAAAAAATGTAATTTAAATTTTTAATTTAAAAATATTATATTCAAATATAAACGCTTGTAATCAATATTATTACTTGTATTGTATGTTTAACTTTTAATTAATAAATAACATTAATTAATACACCATTGATATTACTTTAATGCACAACTTACCGAAGTTAATATTCTATTCCTTGGCCTAAATAAAAAACACTGAAAAGTCACGTTTTTACTAATGACACACCTACGCTTAGTAAAGAGCGTAAGTATCCATACTCAAGGGATAGTTCCGCTACGGAGCATCGAAATCACCGTAACTCTCTAGCGAACAATGCGTGATGGCCTCTAAAATAATGCAAGAGGTCAAGTATTGGAGACCTCTGAAGAGAGACACAGAGCACCACATAACCTCCTCCTCTTACATAAAATCTCCAACTGAAAAAGTAACCACCCGCTAGAGCGCGTAGTAAGAGTCACACCTAAAACTCCAATATTTGGCACATTAGCGGTATACAGCGCTACCTGTGACTAAAGTTTTAAACTATGTTATATATATTCTGTATTTATTCATATTATAGTTATATAGATAAATAATGGCATTATATTATACTGCAGTAACTGTAAAAAAATTATATATAATGCATTGTAATAATTGAATATGTAGAAAATAACAATATAAAATACATTGAAAATAATGATAAAAAGGTAATTAACTATCAATTGTATCGGAATTCAATTAGTATCTAATCTTTTTTTTACGCTAAGAGGAAGTTATTTAAAGTACCTCTATTTCATATATCGAATTGATTTCCAATGTAACTACCTAGCTAGGTATAATGAAAAAAATGTCTTGTTTTCGTGCCTATGTAGGTCTGCTTGAGGGAAAAAATGGGACATGATTTTTTATTTCCAGTAATTGGAGAAATCACACAGTGATAGGTTTCTGTGCAATCCACAAAAAAGTTTTAAATTTCTTTTTTGGTTGCATAACTATATAAAGAGCAATAATAAAATAGGCAATAATAGCTTACAGGCCTAAATATACCTACCTACTATTTTTACATCAATAAAATGTAAAAGTCAGTACGTAATAGAGTCATTAAGGGGTTAATTTAAAAGTTAAAGAGATACGCAACATATATGACGACATTGCACCAAAAATAATGATGAAAATATAAATGAATGCTACGGTACACTAAGTTCTGGTTCATGGAATTCTGTTAAAGTATTTCCTGTAAAGTAGGTCACCAATAGTTAGGTATTGTGAGAGTGAACTGTGGATCGAATAAAAAAATGACAACCTGTGTCAATCGAAAAAATGATAACCTCTATATATACCAATCGAAAAAAGGAATAACCTCTATCTATACCAATCGAAAAAATATTAACCTCTATCATTATCAATCGAAAAACCGATAACCTCTATCTATGCCAATTGAAAAAATATTAACCTCTATCTATACCAATCGAAAAAAAAGAATAATCTCTATCATTATCAATCGAAAAAACGATAACCTCTATCTATGCCAATCGAAAAAACGATAACCTCTATCTATACCAATCGAAAAAAAGAATAATATCTATCATTATCAATCGAAGAAACGATAACCTCTATCTATGCCAATCGAAAAAAAGAATAACCTCTATCTATACCAATCGAAAAAAATGATAACATTTTTCTATACCAATCGAACAAAGGATAACTTCTATCTATGCCAATCGAAAAAAATTTAACCTCTATTTATACCAATTGAAAAAAGAATAACTTATATCTATACCAATCGAAAAAATGATAACCACTATTTACCTATACCAACTGAAAAGATATCCTTTATACCGATTGAAAAAAAAATTGTTAATCTCGATTTATCTATACAAATTGAAAAATGATAACCTCTTTCTTTAACAATCGAAAAGAGATAAGCACTCTATATATCAAGCTATAAAACTATTGTAACTATATATATATTACCTATATTTATTAATCGGAAAGAAATGATAGCCTTTATCTATATTTTGTAAATATAATTATAGGAAAACTTTATGATATGGCTGTATATATAATATTAATGGATTCCCATCACCATCTCACATTTATACCATTCGAAAAAAAAAAACACATCTAGGTATAAGTCGATATCTTAGTAATAGTAATTACACTGCAAGTTTAATTATATCAATATTGATGATATTAATCATAATTCATATATAGATAGATATTAAAAAACAGAATGACATTATATATGTTCAAATATACCTATGTACCTTCCATTAATGGATCTTTTTTCTATTTATTACCTATAATAACTTTCAGAAGCTCATATTCAATATATAATTCACTTGAAATGAAATAATTGTTCACATTTTGAGAACGATACAAAAAAACGTAATGGATAAAATTTGTTCATGAATGCTCGTGAATGCAAAAAAGCTACATTTGGAATTTAGAGAATAATATTTAAGTTCACTGATTTTTGTGAAATACATTTTTCAACAGATTCCTAATGAAAAAGTATCAAAAAATAACATCTTTATATCGCAGTTTTTTAAATAAAGTTTGTTCAAATTTCTTCAAATTAAGAAATATTATATTATTCATATGAAATTTCATGCATTTACGTATTCTTTTTTGTAATTTGAACTTTGAATTTATACTTTATAAGCTATATTTGCATCGATTTGGGCGGAACTTCTTTCTATGTTTCAGCTATAAGAATTGCTTTACAACAGAGTAGCTTTCCTGCATTCATATATCTGTAATAAGTTTATGGGAAAATTATCAGTTAATTAGGGTACAGATTGCTTCCAAATGTTCGGACACGTTAGAAAAGTAATATTTGTTGTTTAATTTTTATTCGTATCTATCATACCTGCAGGTATCATGGATACCAATTGAAATTAAAATTGAATAATAATAATAAAAAAAATCTTAGATGTCCAAAAATGTGGAGCTGCCCGATAATAAACTACATAAAGAGAAAGGATTAGTTGAATCAAATCAAATTTGATTTGTTTGGACTCATATGAATGGGTTATTTTTGCTCCCTACCTACGTGGTGAGTTGCAGGTACTACTTAAAAGTAGTTAAATTGACGTGGGTTAAAACAAATCAGTCGTTTTGACTCACTCCTAAACTTAAAAGAAAGTAGCACCAACTCCCATAGTAAGTTAATTTATACACCAGATACATTGGATTAACAGTCTTTGTGAGTTACTTCAATACACTCTGTCATAGTTGTTTCAACATACTTTAAAATTCTCAAAAAAGTAAATTTCAATTCTCATAGTAAGTTGATTCAATCTATAAAATGAATTGAATTAACTAATGTTTGATGACACCGCGTCATAGTTGTTTTAACACACGTGAAAACATGAATAAAGTCCAACCAACTCACGTAATAAATTGATTCAAAGCATAAATTGTTGACACAATAGATATGAGTAAACTTTTTTCTCTGTGTACATAACGACCATGTATGTAGAGAGTTTCAAAATAATCTTCATTTATATATAAATAGATGGAGATTAGTGCAGCGATTTTGCGATGGTCGCTCAGTAGACCATTTTGATTGCAGCGATTGCGCCAGTGTTTGTGTGACTGTTTACCAAGAGAGGGAAAATGACTTTGAGTTGTAAAATAAGTGTACAATGGGTTTTAATTACAGTAAAACTCCTGAGTTATGAAGCACTCGAGTATCAGTGGACCTGAGTTATGAAATGCACTTGATTTATGAAGTTTCAATGTTTAAATTAAAGAAAATGATATACGCCAAGAATTACTTCATAGTTTTCCCTCAATAACAATAACATAGTTTTCCCTCAATAGTTTTCTAAGATCTTAATCATAGAAAACTGTCTAGTTTTCCGAGAAATGAAGTGATTCTGAGTTATGAATTAAGGAGCCAATACGTCATAACTCAAAAGTTTCACTGTAAAATTTTTATAGTTGAAGACCCTACAAAAATCGCTAGCGACAGCGATTATATTCACCTCCTAGTCATGCGACTATTTGGAGCCAGCGATGATCGCTCGCGACAATATCTCGTTTCAAAACAGCTCCATAGGAATAGCATTGAAGTAGTGCTCAGAGATGATCGCTAGCGATGATTGCAACAATTGCTGCATGCAAAACGTACTTTCACTTTGAAATTTTGGAAAAAAAAAACACTAACTGTGTATATTATAAAATTTGATGTTATAAATTAGCTTTTATAGATATAAACCTTCAAAAAAATTCATTATTTCGTCATACTGTGCCTTGTTTAAATATAATAGTTATGGCTGATTACTTCAGTCATGTCGTTTTCTTTGATGTCACGTGATCTGTTTCTTACGTCACAATAGATATACAGTAAAACTCCTGAGTAATGAAGTTTTTTATGAAGCACCCGAGTAATGAAGGACCTGAATTATGAAATGCTCCTCAGTTATGAAGTAGTTTTCTTTGTTTAAATCATAGAGAACTGTAGTTCTTGAGGTATAACTATACCTTTTCCAAGTCAAGTTGGCAGAAGTGAATAATGAATTGGCAGAATTGAAAAATGAATTGGCACAAGTGAAAGTCATTTTGCAGAAATAAAAATGTAAAATGCAAGTATGACAAGCAATTACAAAATTAAGTGTTTTTTATGAAAATTACAACTTCAATACAACAGTGGATTATTGCAATCTTCTCCACCAGAATAAAATAGCGTATTATAAGATAATACTCTATTATAGAATGATACTCGATTATAGGATAATACTCTATTATAGAATAATACTCTATTATAGGGTAATACCCAATTATAGGATAATAGCCCATTATAGGATGATACCTACCCAATAATTATTATAGGATGATACTCAATTATAGGATACCACCTATAATTGTGTATTATCCTATAATGGAGTATTATATATGAAAATGTAAATCAGGAAGGCAAAGATTTACTATATCAGACTAGGTAATCAATAAATCGGATATATTGAGTATAAACTGTGTTTTCTTTATTGTTTGAGGTTTAAATGATGCGTATTTTTGTTAATGATTTAAATTTAGGCATAAATGACTACTATATACCATGATATACAATAATTTTTGTGCAATAATGAGTTGCTATATTTATTTCCCACAACATTAACCTAATATTTGTTTAATTACCTCAATTTTGTATAAAATATTAGTACACATCCATAAGAATTATACCATAGTAATCCGTCAATGACAAAAATTCTCTATGATTTTAATCACAGAAAACTCTCACTGCACACGAATTATGAAGTGGCTCTGAATTAGAGTAACATACGGGAAGGAAATGCGAACGCCAGGTGAGACTCAAAGGAGGTTTCTCCTGTGAGTCACGTTTTTTAAAATATATATATCTTTATTAGGATTTTCGGTAATTTGACATCAACAATAGGTTAAAAAAGCCATTTTAAGACGTTTTTCATGAATACCATTTGTTGTGAAAACTCTTCGTTTTCGAGATATAGCACAATTAATTTTCCGATAGGTTAGGTTATGACCGTTTTGTTTGGGGGTTTGGAAAGGTACATCTGCCGTTTATTTCAAATATAACATCACAAATACGTATATCGGGGGGCGGCACGCCCCCCGATATACGTATTTAAGACCTGCCCCCCTGCCAGGTCATTAAACAATCATGAAGTGTGCAGTACAACAAACTAGCGGATACAACAAACTACATTAACAGTTTCATGTCACAAAAATCTGAAAGATTTATGTATCTTGAAGTTTTCATCTTAATATTATACCATTAGAATACGCTAATCACACTCAAATTAGATAAGTGTGACCCACAGGTGGTGACCACGTACGGTTCTCATGAGTATTAAATGAGTAATCTATTCATTTGAATAAATATCAAGTGTTGATTTATGTATCTTGAAGTGTGCATTTTAATATTATACCATGAGAATACTATTAGAATATGCCAATCACACTCAAATAATATAAATGTGACCCACAGGTGGCGACCACGTACGGTTCAAATTAACTAGTCTAAAATACTAATATGCTCGCTTATACTTTAAATGTATTACTTTTATTGAGCAATAGGAAGTAAATGATATTCGTGAACACGAATATGTAAACAAAATTGCAAAAAGTTAATTACAACTTTGTTTACTCAAAGAACTGTGAACCACAGGAGAAACCACCTGTGAGTCTCACGTGGCGTTCGCACTTTGTCCCCGTATACTTATGCTGAGTTATGAAGTAACCAATACTTCATAACTCAGCAGTTTCACTGTAAGATATATTTTATATATCATATATGTAGAGCAGGATGAACAGCTGTGGTCATGTGATATATTGTATCATATAACTTGCGCTATAATGAATTTCAAATCATGGTGATCATATAAATTTCGAAATATGTAATTTAAAATTATCTATTCGAAGGATGATTAGCTAAAGAAAAGTGTTGATGGATTGCTGTGAAAGGAATATATTAATTAGAAAAGACAGAGGACTTAGATTTAATTCAAAATTAGATTTAGGAATTGCTCTTACTATATATGTTAAATTGAACGATTAGAATATACAATTTTAAATTCAAGCACAATTATTGTCATAATATATAAACATATATATATATAACTACCAATCAATAACTAGGAAAAACATTAATATTTATATCTGATATCTCTATTCAATCTATATCTTATAATATTTATATCTCTATGAAATCTATATATCTTATAATATTTATATCTCTATAAAATCTATATAGTATCTATGAAATCTATATATCTTATAATATTTATATCTCTATAAAATCTATATAGTATCTATAAAATCTATATATCTTATAATATTTATATCTCTATAAAATCTATATCTCTATCTCTATATCTATGAAAAAATAGTCCTAATTATTAAAGTATTTTATAATAATTTGATCAGTTAACACAATTTAATTAAGAGCTAAACAATATATTTATTGCATCCCTACAAACAACGGTCTGTCGATTCGATGGAACAATCCATCGATTCGATATTCCAGGCAATCGAAAAGAAATAGAATCGATATACGTTGTTTATAGGGGTATTTCCAGTAATGTTGATGATAATAAAAAGTAATTTACCAGTTTCAAGAAAATATGAATGTATTTCAATAACCGATAAACATCTACAATCTACAACCAGGGTGTATTATGACTAATGAGAGCTGGTCTTTTTTTTTAGAAAATATTTAATTTTGCTTATTGATAAATTTATCAGATAAAGCAGCTGATAAATTTGATAAAAAATTGTTTAGCTAACTAAAAGAAAGATGATGTAGTTTTGATACGTCCGTGTTACTGAAAACTCCTATGAACGTTCATTTGGGTTGTATGTTATTTATTGAAGCTATTAGACGTTTATTGATGTTATTAAATGTCTATCTATTGTAGATCGATTGAACATCATTGCTGTTTTAATTACGTTCACAAGAGTTCAATTAACAAACGATCATGAGAAGATATTAGATGGCGTTCATTCGAGTTATTATACGTTTGTTAGAATTATTAAAGGTCCTCTCCAGGCTCCGGGAAAAAAAAGAGATTATTACATAATATTGTAGAACTAAGGTCTACGATCATTATTCTGCAAACCGCATACAATTCGGTTAAGTATATATTTTATTATTTGCTTTTAAAGTTTTTTAATACTCTGAGCAACAATCGAGCGAATCTCCAACCTGACGCCGAGAAAGAAGATTGTACACTCTTTGTTTTGATTTCAAATTTAGATTTTTAAACAAACAATGCGTTTTTGGCCTTCTTTTAAGATATTAATTGTTTCTAAAAGTATATAAACGTTTCTATAATAAGTTTATCAAAATTTAAACCTTTAAACGAATAATAAATAGATTTATTAAACCAAATACCTAGTTGACAATCAAAACAAATGGTGTACATTCTTCTTCTTCAGACTGAAAATTAGAAAGTCGGAAGTAAAGTAGGTTTTGTAGAGTTTGGATTAAAAAAATCATTAAACGCACATAGAATTAAAAATATGCTTTCAAATTTTATGGGGTTTGCAGTAAAATGATAAAAAACATTAGCCTCGTTGATTTAAACAATAAAAAAATTTGCTTGGAGGGGACCTTTAAACGTTTATTGTAGTTACCAAATAGGCAAATACCTTCATTAGATCTATATTAGACGTCAATTGGAGTTATTATACGTTTATTAAAAGTTATTAGATGCCAGTTGAATACATTATACGTTCATTGGAGCTATTATACGTTCATTGGAGTTATTAGACGTTCATTTGAATAACTAGACGTTCATTTGAGTTATTAGACGTTCATTTGAGTTATTAGACATTCATTGGAATTTCTAAACGTTCATTGGAGTAATTATGCGTTCATTGTAGTTATTAGATGTTCATTGGAGTTATTACTACTAACTAGACGTTTCAATGAAGTTATTAGGTATTACTAACTAGACGTTTCATTTGAGTTATTAGGTACTACTAACTAGACGTTTCATTTGAGTTATTAGGTACTACAAACTAGACGTTTCGTTGGTGTTCTGTTAGGACGTTTTTTCGCTGCTGCGCACGTCACTCATTTTCCCCTCACAACCAAAACATTAATGGCGAAATGACTTTGTTTTCGCTGACAGACACAATCGTGCCACTGAATACTTTTTAAACATGAAGTGAACTCTGAACCTTTATTATTATTTATATAGCTAAGTAGGGTTTTAATGAATACATAAACATGGAGACTATATACAATTCACATGATGATAATCACATAGTGATGTCAGAGAAAGTGCAGTCTCTGGCTGGGAGTATTTACCAAGAATTCGAACGAATGATAGATCGATATGACGAAAATGTGGTCAAAGATTTGATGCCATTAGTGGTTAATATTTTGGAGTGCCTTGATTTAGCTTATACTGAAAACCAGGAGCATGAGGTGTGTATTAAATATTCAATAAGTTCAATTCTCTTTAGATAAAAACCAGACTGGAGAAACAGGAAAAAGGGAGTGGAAAAATGTCTCCAGACTCCAAGTCTCCAGGAAATAGATATTTTTTTATATTTATTCTCTCTGTTGAATATATATGATATACCTACTTAAATATTATAATTACCTAGTATAAATATAAGAATTAATTCAGTATTCTAAATCTATTTTAATGTTTCAAATATTCACAATATTTCCCATATTCTTATTCTATAATTCTGGTTCTGCTGAGACTTGAGTCACTGAGTGCAGACTGGAATTCTCCAATTTTCCTAAATAACCTAGGTATTGATATTGCTAATTTAAAAATATATAATGAATTTAAACTGAATTTAAGATAGTAATCTGTAATTAATAATAAATTGATTAAAAAATGTAACATATTAAACATATAATCCAGTCTGCAGAATATGGGAGATATTTGGGATATTCTCTCCGAATAATTTTGAATTTATTCCTATATTTACATTAATTTTACAACGAACACTTCTGAATTAATCCCTATATTTACATTAATTTTGCTACAAACAGAAAAAGAGATCTCTACGAACACAATACCAGTTTCTGCAGACTGGCATATAATGAAATTGGTAATATTAATAAATTAAAAATGGTCTCTGACTCTCTGGTCCTTTATCTTTAGGTACTTGCTCCCATTTTTGAATTAACTCTTATAGTTACATTAATTTTGCAATGAACACCAATCACCATATGTGATGATATGTCATTGGCATATATGATTTATTAATCCCTCTACAGCTCTACTCTATTTACATTAATTTTACTGTGTACAGAATGAAAAAGATATCTCTACAAACAGTTTATCAGCCAAGTAAAATAGTATGTCTCATAAACTCACCATTTGCCTCTCCAGCTCTCTCCAAAATTCAACAAATTCTCTCCAAATTGATCAAATCATTATTTATTCTCTCCAAAGACCAAAATAACATTGTAGCATAGGAGAAAATTAGATAAAACTCGCCATTTGCAATTGAAGGGCTCAAAATAACTGTCACAAGCTCGCCATTTTAATGGCGAGTTTTTGACAGTTATTTTGAGTCCTTCAAATGCAAATGGCGAGTTTTATCTATTTTTCTCCTATGCTACAATGTTATTTTGGAGAGAATTTATGAAAATTTGATCATTTTGGAGAGAATTTGTTGAATTTTGGAGAGACAAATGGTGAGTTTATGAGACATACTATTTTACTTGGTTGGTTTATCAGTTGGGAATCTTAGCGAGCTGCGACCTAGTGAAAGAGCCAAAAAGTAGATTACCTACCTTGCTACCTAGTGGCTAGTGCCATTTGGTTATATTAAGAAATATCATTGTAGTTATATAATATACTCCTCTCTTGAAAGTTGAAACTGGAGCCTTCAACTCAGCCTTGGAGGATTTCTCAAGCCAACATATGAAATTATGAATTTTACCAGTCTGAAAAGTACATCAGGATTCGTGGATTAATCCTGCACCCATGTCCTATTTAATTCCTATGTTCCCATGTTATTTGCTGCGCCCAAATCCCAATTTCTGCAAAAAATCCTGGGTCTGACCGTCTGAGGAGACCTTCTTTTCAGACTGGGAATTTTATAGATTATTTATTGTAGATTGTAAAGCTCTCAGTAATTTATTAGGTACTGTTAGTACTGTATTTAAAGTCTGCAGAACACTTAACTGAGTACCTAATCATTAATCAATTATCAGAAAAAACTATTTTTCTAAACCAGATGTAGAAATATTTTTTGAATTCAATGTTAAAAATTACTTATTTTTCAAATTTTCTTCACAATTAAAAAATTTTGATTGCTTTGCCAATATTTATTTTTCTGGCTTGAAATAATCTATCATAATATTGAAGTCTTATCTATAATTAATTTTGTTTCATTCTCAGGTTGAACTGGAACTTCTGCGTGAGGATAATGAACAGCTTGTCACTCAGTATGAACGAGAAAAACAACTACGCAAAACAACTGAACAGGTTTGTGTCTAAGTGATGAAGTTAGTCCAGTAGCTTGGTAGGGTAAACTACAAATTATTGGACAGTTTCACATCTTCCGTCTTATATTTTGACATAAAAGAAAAAGCAATAAAGCTAATAATAATTTTAATTGGTATCCATGATTCCTGCAGGTGTCATATATACTAATAAAAAAAAATTATTATATAGTTTCACCAAAGATGTAAAATCGACCGATAATTTGTAACTTACCCTAATTAGCTTTAATTTATTGTAGCTAGGTAGTGACACAAACTTTTTTTTCCTATTTTCAGAGGCTGTTGGAGATTGAAGACACAATTGAGGAGGAAAGAAAGGAAACACAGAACAAAGTGGAGAGTTTGGAGTCTATTGTTCGTATGTTTGAACTCAAAAACAAGAATGCTTCTGATCACGGTGAGGGAATGACTATTATCTAGAGTTGTAGACTGTATATTGGATTGCTCCATTGATGAAGATTAAAGATGTTAAAAGGGCTCGATAATATAAGTTCAATTTATATCTATTTGTGGTTTTAAGTGATTCAGTTTTTCAATAGATATCCTTATCTTTATCCTTATCTTTTTAGTAAAAGGGTTCATTTCATTCATTGTTCAACAAATGTTCATTTTATTTTTTATTCAGATAGCTATTGAATATATTACTGCGAAGGTTATCCACGATTGTTAAAAATCACTCATGATGTTCCAGATTTGATAATTCTCATACATTATATGCCTTGTCACTAAAAGGAAGACTGTAATAAAAACAATTACTATATCTGCTATTACTATAAAAAAACATCTGTTCTTAATAATATAATATAAAAAATATGTATAAAAAATTATAAAATATGAATATAAAAAAGCCTGTAGCTACTATCAGTTGATAACTTTCTAATATCCAAACAGGCAGCAGACTGGAAGACAAGGTGGAGGAGATGAAGCAGGAGTACAGCCGACTTCACGAAAGATACACGGAGCTGTTCAAAACGCATGTTGATTACATGGAGAGAACCAAAATGCTCCTGGGAACTGACAGACTGGATCAAGTCGGCAGAAGCGGCAAGATGAGTCTGTCTGGAATGGGATTTGCGAGGTGAGTTGTTTGGACGCACTTCTAAACTGATGACTAGGGTTGTGACGATAGGCTTTTGAAATCATAGATCCTGAAAATATTATAGACGGAGAGAATTAAAGAGTATTGAATGGTTCTACACCAGCGGTATATAGTATTCGATAGTCGATACCATTTCATTTCGTCTGTGATATTCTTAAGATCTATGATTTTAAAAGCATATTGTCACAACCTCAATTATAGCACACAACTAATTAATACCATTTTAAAAGTGGTTAACAGTATTCAGTCATTTCGTTAACTCTAAAACTGTACGTAGAATAGGATCAGAGTTTCGGACAGTTCCGCATTTTCTCACTTGTAAGAAAAATATCTGATGATTAAAATGTAGCTAAGTTAAATAATAATAATTATATACTTTTTTCTTACTTGTCCAAGTTAGAACCGTCCAATAATTTGGATCAATCCTAAATACTCGTTTTCAATTTAAAAAACGGTGATGATTTATTTTGCTATAAATTGTTGCAAATTCTCCAATTTAGAGATAAGTAAAGAATTCACTTTATTCCAACTAATTATAGTAACTAATGCACAAATTATGCCCCAACCTAACTATTATGGAGAGATAATTAAAAGGTAAATTAATATCCAATTATATTCCAGTGCATCTTGTGTTATTTTACAGTTTTTGATTACTTTTATAGACATATTTTACTGGATAAATGCTACCAATATGTTTGATCCCTATAATTATTTCCTGTGATTAATTTCTAGAATGTAATTTAAGTTGGCATGAATCGTGAGGATGAATGTTAATTTTTTGATTATTATTTTCATCACTCAAGACTGATGGTTATTCATAAGCTGCGGGTGAAGAGGTTACAATTCAAGTAGTTTGTTTGTTGTGATTGGAAATCCATTAGATTAAATGGAATAAGTAATTGTATCTAGTAATGGAATAAATTATCATTGAGCTATGGATTAGAATATCGATTAGAAAGGAAATAAATCTACTCAGACTTAGCCTTTTCTATTGTAGTTAGTGAGTTAATTACGAGCTGTCAGTGCAGTATAAAGTTTTCAATTACCTAATGAGAATTATAAATAACTTATTTGATTCTCAATATTTTTTTTATAAAATCAAAATATTAAAGTATATTCATATTTTGAAGCATTTTTGAAATTGGAAGCTATTTAGATTTTCATCTGGTATTTAGATTTTCATATGGTGATTTTACATTATCTTTGCTATCTAGCTTGTAAATTTCCCTTGTAAAATAGTATTGGAATTGTAATTCTTTTGCTCAAGTATCAGGTTTTTCTACCCAAAGTTATTCATTCAGTTTTGATACAAATAATAACATTTTAGTGACAGCTACTGATGATCATATAAGATGACCCTATATGAAGCTAATAAATGCATGCTAAATAATGTTTGGATATATCATTTCATCTTCCAATAGCTATATAACCCTGAATGTTTTGCATGACTTTCAGTTCATCCGAGTTTGACTTGCTACTGGATAATTTTTGTTGATGATTCAGTGAGTTATTTGCTGTTTATATATTAGAGACTCACAAGGATTGTATTGGATTATTTTGTGATTAAAAAGTGAAATCCAAACTGTTGTAAATAAGATTATGCTATTTTTATTTTTATCATGTTAACAATTTTTTCTCATGTTTTTAGAGGATAGTGTTAGGGTTTTCTCTTTTAAATTACGAGGTCTTATATTTTGTGTTATACTTCATTTACTATCACCTCTTCATTTTCCTCTCCCATCCGTGAGTGTAGTCACTCGAATATTTATCCTCCTTTTGATATTGCTGTATGTCTTTCAATTAAAATGTAGACGTTTTTCACCTTATTGAATTACTGAAGTTTAATCATAGTGAATGATATTAAACACTCTTCATTGCAGTATTTTAGTTACTGAAGCTATCCCTATTTTAATTAAAACCATGTAGCTAGTATATATTGTAGACTCGTTAGCTATATATAAGAACAGAAACTTGCAAACTTTTTGAAAATTGGTTACCTATGCTGTTTAGTTTAAAAATTCAAGTTAGTAATTATTAGATCTTTTTTTGAAGTAGAAGAAAGTTAGATATTTTCATGAAATTTTTGAGAAATGTTTTCCACTAAATGAGTGATCACATTTTCATATTGTAATTGTTTTTTCAGATCGTCCGGTCCTCTGTCCTTTGGTTTCAGCTCACTAGAGGACAATGAGCACAAAAGTCTCACATCACCTGTTGATATGAGTAACAGTGACGGGGCAGTGCTCACATCCATTAAAAATGAAATGCAGGTCAGTTATAATAGCTAAAAACACAGTATACAGAAAAGGGAAGTAACAACATCTTATAGGGCTGGTAAAGGCACAGTATACAGAATAGGGAAATAACAACATCTTACAGGACTGGTAAAGGCACAGTATACAGAATAGGGAAGTAACAACATCTTATAGGACTGGTAAAGGCACAGTATACAGAATAGGGAAGTAACAACATCTTACAGGACTGGTAAAGGCACAGTATACAGAATAGGGAAATAACAACATCTTATAGGGCTGGTAAAGGCACAGTATACAGAATAGGGAAATAACAACATCTTACAGGACTGGTAAAGGCACAGTATACAGAATAGGGAAGTAACAACATCTTATAGGACTGGTAAAGGCACAGTATACAGAATAGGGAAGTTTATTCTGTATCTGTATACAACTCTACAAAAACTATTTAATTGAAATATTGAGTTGTGTTGATAATATATGTTTTCTAGGAGGCGAGCATTGGTCCTGATTTGGTACAACATGCAGACATGAGCCAAGTCACTGATGGTGTGGAGCAGATGGAGAAAGCTACAGCTACAAGTAATTTACATATAGCTTATATAGGAGAAAGCTACAAGTAACTTACAGATAGCTTAGAGACTTTAGTCTTAAGTAGCTAATGATTATGGTGATAGCTGAAGAAAGTCAGTTGATTTTATTAATTGTATAAAAAATAATTTATCCAGGGTAAATATATGTTATTTATGAATACTAGATAATTTTTCAAAAACCTGTTTCAAAATTAACAACCACTATGACACGGTCTAACAGTTTGTTTAACACTAGGCAGTTAAAGATTACATATTAGCTACTTTTAGACTCATTTAAGTTCTATTTAGAAAACCTCATTGTTGCTAGATATTTTTATTGAGTTATCTTATCATGAACCCCCCCTTCTCCCCCAGCTAACAATTGGGGGGCGTTGTCCCCTGATGACGAAATGGAGCAGCAGTTACAAGAAGGGGTCATGTCAAGGTCATTCACTAACAAGTAAGTATTAGAACCAATAATAAAATTTAATTTACTAACCTAAATTTAATATCTTAATTAATTTAGTAACTTGAGTAAATCAGAACCAATAAAAATATTTAATTTAATAACCTGAGTAAGTCAGGACCAATAAAAATATTTAATTTAATAACCTGAGTAAGTCAGAACCAATAAAAATATTTAATTTAATAACCTGAGTAAGTCAGGACCAATAAAAATATTTAATTTAATAACCTGAGTAAGTCAGAACCAATAAAAATATTTAATTTAATAACCTGAGTAAGTCAGGACCAATAAAAATATTTAATTTAATAACCTGAGTAAGTCAGGACCAATAAAAATATTTAATTTAATAACCTGAGTAAGTCAGTACCAATATAAATAGTTAATTTAATAACTTGAGTAAGTCAGGACCAATAACAATATTGCAACGTTGAAGTGACAAACATTATTTAGTGACTACATTAGAAAGTTAAATGTGTAGAAACTTAAAATTAAATGAAGAATTTGCATCTTATTGCACATTTCACTTGTCTACCTTTTGAATTAGAGTATCGTCTAGGTACTCGGTAAGTGGGGATTAAAGTAGGACATGACCCAATCTGATTGTTCTATGTTAATCCCAACGTTCCTAAAACTTCAACATTAGCTATATACATTCATTCTTATAATAGCTTCCATAGCTCTTTAATAATACGTAAAGAGATCCTTTACTCTACTTTTCTGCATCCATGAGCATTGTCACTGACTGGTGGAAGGTGACTTTGTTGATAAAGCCACTTTCCTTTCTGACTGCTTCTTCCAGTCCCTTGTATTTAATTTCCTTTTTCCGTCAGCGATATGGTCGAAGCAGACGTTAAACCCCTACTAAATTAAATTAACTTTTGTTTCCTCAGAGAGCAGCGTACCGACAACACCCTGTACCAAGAACTGCAGTTCCAGGAACCGGATGCATTGGCGGAAGTTGATGACTCAGCAGATATCACAGGTAAGGTCTTTGAAGTTATTCTCTCTTGCTTAGAATATTGATTGGCCAATAGTTAAATAATGCTCAAAAATTCGAAACATCCAAACAGATATTGCTTTTGAAATAACTAATTTAGATGACTTTTTCAATAACTATTTTGTATTTGGTTGATTTGTTTGATAGTTGAATTTGGTTAAATGGATTATATTTCCATGCTCAATAGACCAGTAAAGTACAGAGAGCGACGTTATAACTCAACTTATCAGTGAAATATTCCTATGCTATTCGTACGGGGATGAAAATGAGGTTCAATAAAATATGTATAGCTGACGATTTATTCAATCTTGAATTTTTTTAATTTGATCTTTGAATACCTAATATATAACTGCATTCATTGCTGAAAAGGTTATTGAAATTAGTTTTGCAATATAAAATATAAGATATTTAAGTTGCCTGTCGTTCCAAAGAGACGAACCAAAGCACCACACAACCTATCGAAACGAGAAACTCTCTCCGTATCAATACCAAAGAAATATTTCACTGATACTGTAAAGTGGAACGGCGCTGCCTTTACTTTCCTGATCTATTTAAACTAACCATACAATTGATAGTTAGTTAAACTAACCATGCAATTGATAGTTAGTTAAACTAACCATGCAATTGATAGTTAGTTAAACTAACCATACAATTGATAGTTAGTTGAACTAACCATACAATTGATAGTTAGTTAAACTAACCATACAATTGATAGTTAGTTAAACCAACCATACAATTGATAGTTAGTTGAACTAACCATACAATTGATAGTTAGTTAAACTAACCATACAATTGATAGTTAGTTAAACTAACCATACAATTGATAGTTAGTTGAACTAACCATACAATTGATAGTTAGTTGAACTAACCATACAATTGATAGTTAGTTAAACTAACCATACAATTGATAGTTAGTTAAACTAACCATACAATTGATAGTTAGTTACACTAACCATACAATTGATAGTTAGTTAAACTAACCATACAATTGATAGTTAGTTAAACTAACCATACAATTGATAGTTAGTTAAACTAACCATACAATTGATAGTTAGTTAAACTAACCATGCAATTGATAGTTAGTTAAACTAACCATGCAATTGATAGTTAGTTAAACTAACCATGCAATTGATAGTTAGTTAAAATAACCATACTAACATTTTTCGCATGCTTACAAAGGAGGATGGGTCCATCCCAGTGAATATGCATCATCTGGTTAGTATTGGAACCTGTGGTAGAGATTGGAACCTGTGGTAGAGATTGGAACCTGTCTGTGGTTGAGATTGGAACCTGTCTGTGGTTGAGATTGGAACCTGTCTGTGGTTGAGATTGGAACCTGTCTGTGGTAGAGATTGGAACCTGTCTGTGGTAGAGATTGGAACCTGTCTGTGGTAGAGATTGGAACCTGTCTGTGGTAGACATTGGAACCTGTCTGTGGTAGACATTGGAACCTGTCTGTGGTAGAGATTGGAACCTGTCTGTGGTAGAGATTGGAACCTGTCTGTGGTAGAGATTGGAACCTGTCTGTGGTAGACATTGGAACCTGTCTGTGGTAGAGATTGGAACCTGTCTGTGGTAGACATTGGAACCTGTCTGTGGTAGACATTGGAACCTGTCTGTGGTAGACATTGGAACCTGTCTGTGGTAGACATTGGAACCTGTCTGTGGTAGACATTGGAACCTGTCTGTGGTAGACATTGGAACCTGTCTGTGGTAGACATTGGAACCTGTCTGAGTTGATTTAGTAATTAGCTACAATTGTTTTATGAATTTATTAACCACATGTGACATTTTAGCAATTATAAACCATATAATGAAATATGTTTTCTATATATTGCCCAAGAAAATACTTCAAACTAGTTTATTCCTAACATTTTTTTACTCTGGCAAATTAAAATAGACTTAGAAGTAGAAGACAATGTTGAACAGCGTCAGAAATATTATCTGTTAATTAATTAATTAAATTAATTAATCAATTAATTAAATCTGTGAATTATGGCATGCTTTTTATTCCGGGGTTACTAGAGATATTTAGCTGGACTGTGGGGGTTTTTAACATTAATTTGAACTTTTTAGTGAACTGATTGGTTAATTAATTGAATTGCTTTGATTAATATGTGATTGCCTTTAACATCATTACTAACTGTTCCCTCTCTCTGCTTCCTTTGGTGTGAGTGCAGTCACTGACAACTTCTTTGGTGAGTGAAATGATTTAACTGTTAGGGTAAAGGGGCACTTACCAGATGCCATATTATTTGCAATTAATAATTGCAGGTATCACGGATACCAATTAAATGCAGGTATCACGGATACCAATTAATTGCAGGTATCACGGATACCAAATAATTGCAGGTATCACGGATACAAATTAATTAATACCAATCTGGTAATTGTAACTTTACCCAAGGTGAATACACACAGCTAGCAGCGAAATATTTACCACCTGGTAACTTGTTGCTTAATAGTAGTTAATATGTATATATTTTTATAACAAATAGACAGGCGCACCTTTTTTCAGTAACATTTATAACTCTAATTAATTAAAACA
Organism: Caprella mutica; assembly: GCA_947561585.1. Lineage (NCBI taxonomy): Eukaryota > Metazoa > Arthropoda > Malacostraca > Amphipoda > Caprellidae > Caprella > Caprella mutica. Next base: position 28,826 of record CANNZV010000707.1, read on the forward strand.
GGTTTTTATTTCTGTAATCAGTTCAATAATCATAACATCTTGCATTGAGTTTAAATGAACTTTTATTATGTAAACACTGTTAGTTAACAATAAGCCAATAACATAATGGTGTGAATTCCTAATTTCTGGACAAGATGGTGTAGTTACGTAACTCAAATTTAGTTTTTTTTTTGCTACACAGTCATTGAAATTTATGAGCGATTTAATAATATACAAGCTATCAGATATAGGCCCAATATCAATGATATTTCTATTAGGAAAAATGATATCTAAACTGCAAAGTCTATTTGTGAAATAACAATAATCACCAATAAAATGTGTCATTCTTTATTGTACGGTTGTGTTACAGTAAAATATATATATAAACTATATATGTGGTATTTAATAAAGAAAATAGTGATGTTTTTAAATGATTATTTGAATGTAGTGTAAGTATCTAGTGTAGCTAGTTTAACATGAAGTCTTCTTTTAATATTCATGGTTTATTATCAGAAATTAAATACAGTGTCTACTTATAGCCTCATGATAATTGTCTCTACGTTTGCATCTTGTAGTTCTGAAATTAACTAATTTGTTAATAACACATGATAATATCATTACTGTAAGGTAAGTTCCATATTTTCGGACACATAGGTAAAAAATATATAATAATAATTAGCTAATTGAGTTTTATTTTAATTGGTATCCATGATACCTGCAGGTATCATGGATACCAATTAAAATAAAAGTTAAATAACAATTATTATTTATTTTTTCTTAGTTACGTGTCCGAAAAGGTGGACTTGACCGATACATTTGTAACTTACCCTGACTAATTAGTTAATAACTTATGATAACCTCATTAAATAACTATTCTAATATCTTTTTCCTATCCTCAGGCATGGGCAAAGAAGTTGAGAATCTCATCACAGAGAACAATGAGTTGCTGGCGTATAAAAACGCACTGAACATAGTGAAGGATGACCTCATAGCTAAGGTTGATGAGCTAACTAGGTGAGTAGATAACTAGGTGTGAGGTTCCTGGGAGAGAGATCATTTCTAACTAGGTGAGTAGATAACTAGGTGTGAGGTTCCTGGGAGAGAGATCATTTCTAACTAGGTGAGTAGATAACTAGGTGTGAGGTTCCTGGGAGAGATATCATTTCTAACTAGGTGAGATGGCATAGCTATCTAGGTGATATTTCATAGCTAACTAGGTGTGAGATTCCTGGGAGAGATATTATTTCTAACTAGGTGATATGTCATAGCTAATTAGGTGATATGTCATAGCTAACTAGGTGAGATGTGATAGATAACTAGGTGTGAGTTAACTAGGTGAGTTGTCAAACTAGGTCTTCAAATCCTTTAGCGGGCAAGTATCACTCGAGTGATACACCATTATTTTTTGTTCATTGTTTTTCTCGCATGTTTATCTACCATTATATTGTATCAATAAACACAGACAATAACAGACATGGTTTTTTTTTCAAATAATCAATGCAAAATACAACAGATATATTAGTTTTAAAATAAAAAAAATATTATTTTTCAAAAAAATATTTAGGAAATTCACAAAAACAAAAATATCTTGAAAAGTGTTTAACTATGACACACTAAAAAATTAGAACAAGCTGATGAGTTCATCGGTAATATTGTTAATTCTCTTTCCCCTTCTCAGTGAGCAGGAGATTCTGAAGGAGACAATCAAGGCGAGTGACGCCATCAAAGCGAGACAGGCGACACGACTGCAAGAACTGGAGGAGGAGACCAAGAAAATGAAGACTGACATGGAGGGGATGGTGCAGAAAACAAACCCTGAAGATGAGGTGACAGAAGAAATTGCATTTTATTTTCCCCAACAACCTAGCTATTGTTTATAGACTATTTTTTTTTTGTATTAAAAAAAATGTCATTGCCATCTATGAATAAATAGGGAACCATCTTCTTCATAGCAGAGTATATAGCTATTAAGCATTTTAAAAGTTACTGGTACAGTAATCTTTAGCTACGGATATATCAAAATGAATAATTAATTCGATCTAGCTAATTCATGTAAATGATATCAAATGAATAAAGGTTTATATAGCTAGCTAGCTAACTGGAAATATTTTTGATAGTTGTAGCTAATCACTATTATTTACCTGATGAATGTAACTTGCTATCGACTCAGTTCTTTAACAATATATCCTATCCCCCCTTAGGATGACGTGCCCATGGCACAGCGCAAGCGTTTCACCAGGGTGGAGATGGCGAGGGTGCTCATGGAGAGGAACCAGTACAAGGAGCGGTTCATGGAGCTGCAGGAGGCGGTGCGATGGACGGAGATGATACGGGCATCCAAAGGAGACACTGAGGCTGATAAGAAGAACAAACAAACCATATGGAAATTGTGAGGAACTAGGGATATAATAGTTAAAAAGAATAAACAAATAAATAAGAATAGCTACAAGTCAAAGAACGTAAGAAAAAGATTTATTATTTTAATCAGCTAGCTATATATTTTTTTCTCGTGTGTCCGAAAATATGGAACCTTCCGATAACTCAGAACTTACCCCAGTAACTGGGAAGGTTGTGTTGCTCTGACACACACCCACAGTTCTCCAAAAGTTGGTGCTAACATAACTCATTCTGAAATTTCTAAAAGTCAGATTGGGTCATGACGTATGTTAACACGCACTTTACTACTAATGTGAGTGTCTGAGTACTGCAACGTTTAAGTAGGTAATAGAGTATAAGAAATCATTCTAACTATTATATAATTGAAATTTTTGGTTTCAAATGCGTTCTCTTTACTTTCAAAGTCATCAAACTCTTGAGAAAATATATGTAGTTACATATTTAGTTTATTTTTGGTTGCTAAATTAAGAAAAAAGTTACTCGGGCAAACAATTGAAAAATAAATAAAGGATTTTACATAAGTGATTAGAATAGAAAAATATTTGTGTCAATGCAAAATTATTGAAAAATCAATAAGATATTAATACTAACTCTAGTGGGGATTCAGAACATTGGGCCTACCCGCGGCCTGAGTGCCACCCTCCCTCACAACGACAAGCGGGGATCCCCCATTAACCCGTACACAGTTCTCAACTTTAACTTTGCTGATGTGCCATATCTACAGATTGCTGTCCCAAAATAAGGCCACTCTCCATGTCTGAGTTATTAGTAATTAATAGAGCCCGGACTTTTAGGACCTATAAAAAAGGCATTTTAGGACCTTAAAAAAGGCATTTAAGGACCTCAAAAAAGGCAGTTTAGGACCTCAAAAAAGGCAGTTTAGGGCCTATAAAAGGCATTTTAGGAAATTAGGACCCATAAAGTAATTTTAGGACCTAAAAATGTATTTTAGGACTTGTACATACACTTTTAGGATTAATAAATAGGTATTTACTACAAATAAATTAGCATTTTGGAATATAAAATTAACAGTTTTTATCGGTTTAAATAAAAAAAAAATGGTGAAAACAAATAAACAATTCATTCCTCAAAAATTCAATGAATCTAGTCTATAGTATATTTATTCAAATTTAACCTGAAAGTATTATAAAAAAGGTTAGGAAATTGAAATTAATGAAATGTAACTAATTCCAATATTAAATTAGAAATTTGTATTTACAGCAAGCCCTCGTAGTAGACAAACCATGTACTAGAAATTAGATAATTAGACCAATTAAGATATTCTGAAACTGTTGTACAGGAAAAACCACTTACAAGACAAAACACAATTCTAGTCACCTGACAGTTTTTCTATTGTAAATGTTACAAATATTACTAGGTTCTTCATATCTCTTTGAATAGTATATTATATTGATTATTCGCAATTTTTTTTTTATTAATGGCAGAGTCTATGTTAAAAAATTGATGAGAAGAGTTACAGAAAACTAGATACTGTGGTGACTATGCTAATTCTTGAAGTAATAGAATTGTAGTTTATTTATATAGTAATTCAGACAGATTTTGTTTGAATTATAACGTTCTATAAATTTGCCAATATATCCCATCAACTTTACCTACTTACCAAATTATCAAATAGTATAAAAAGCCCAAAATAAGATTTTTCATCAGTTAAGGAATTATGATATTTTAGGACTTTGTGCCATTTTAGGACTGTATGGCATTTATTGACCTTATGGCTTTTATGGCATTTTAGGCCTTTATGGTATTTGTCCGGTCTCTAGTAATTATTATCAATCCTAACCCCAACTTTCCCTCACAGTTTCAGCAACCTGTTCAGCACCAACTCCAACACAATGTCCATAGACAGGCCAGAGAGAGCACTCCCCTACGGCAGCATTCGTTATGACTCCTCCGGCCAAACTGTGTCTCCACCGCCAGCTACTGCCGGGGGAATAGAAACAATGAGGAAGAAGAAGAAAGGGGGACATGAGCAGCTCTTTGATGCTTCTGAACTGTAAGGGGACTTGCAGTAAAATAATTATTAATAATATAGCTAGGTGTTTCTTATATGGTTGATAATGTGGAACCATCTGGTAACTAAGAACCTACTCGATCTTCTCTTCACACTATAATGAAAAATAAAGTTTGAGAGCCTGATTCAGGTCTACAGAATGATGGAAACATGATTTCATAATTTTTATGTTCAAGATTATCTCCCAGAGTTTTTGAATAGTAGCTACTAGCTACCATATTTTTGGTCATAGCTATAAGATATGGATTGCTTTACTTTTACAGCCGGAAATTTTTCTTGATCTACTTTTATGGTCCAAAATTTTTCTTGCTTTACTTTTACGGTCCGAAATTTTTCTTGATTTATTTTATTTTTATGGTCAGAATTTCTTTGACCTAAATAAATTATTTTTTCAGTGTTATTTAATTTAATTTGTTTCTTCTCCTATTTCAGTAACAGTGCTCAGCAGCAGCAGCGGCGTGCCCTAGAACGTAGAGAGCAGTACCGGGCAGTGAGGGCCCACGTCAAGAAGGACGATGGCAGAGTGCAAGCATATGGGTGGTCCCTGCCAGCCAACACTTCCAGTGGTAAGGCCATGGGGGTGGCGCCCCCCTCAGGGACACCCCTAAACACCACCAAAAAGGGGGGCAACATCCCGGTGCCCGTACCTGTCTACTGCAGACCCCTTATGGAGAAAGAACCCGGCATGAAGGTGAGCTTATATTTTTTGGTTAATTGAAATTTTGTTTAAAAATATAAAATTTAGATAAATGAAATAAAAAATGTATAAATTGGGTAGCTATCATAAAAAATTGAAAATATAAGTGGTCTGATTTTGTAAAAGTTTATCAGTGACTTGTAGAATCTATAATATAAAACAGTTTGATTCTATATAAGTTTACCAATGAGTTGTAATATAAATGTATAACAGTAGAACATACCTAATGTTATCAGCAGGGTTGTGACAATATGCTCTTAAAATCATAGATCCCAAAAATATCACAGACGAAATGGAATGGTATCGAATACTATATACCGCTGGTGTAGAACCATTCAATACTCTTTAATTCTCTCCGTCTATAATATTTTCGGGATCTATGATTTTAAAAGCATATTGTCACAACACTAGTTATCAGTATTGATGTAAAATAATAGCAAATTTGAGTGGTTGGTTCTGGAAAAATTATATATTATAACAATGCAAGTTAGATGCCATTCATTCTTTCTTATTTATTTATCAATTATTGTCGAGTAGCTAGCTTATTATATAGCTACTTTATAATATAATCAAAAAAATTCAAGATATGGGCATGTAACAAAAAGACTTTCGGAATAACTTGCTAAATTATTATCAGTTTCCCTATCATTTTTTATTCGCAGCTCAATTTAAGAGTCTGATTGTAGTGTCATTTATTACCGTAAGTTTATGTTATGATCGGCATTTAATTACTTGCATAATTATAATCTTGTTACTCGCATAACTCAAAAAAGTATTCAACCAAACTGCCTGAATGTGATGGGACAATTGGTAAATGTCCAGGAACCATCTGGTAGAATTTTTGGAGCGATCCGGTCAAAGGTCAAGGTCATTTATAATTCGAAAAGTATTGTACCATATTGCATGAAACTTGGTGGGACGATTGGTTATTATCCAGTTAGAAGTTTATTAAATTTTGGGAGAGAACGGGTCAAAGCGGAGGCGAAGGTATGCGCTCTACCGAGTGCACATAATCTAGTTAATGTAATATTTTGTTCATATACCCCTTGTTTTCTGACATTTTATTTTAATCACGGTCGTTCGATAATGAAATCGACAAAAATATACATAATTGCAGGTTATTAATATATCTTACGATTATTGAATGGATTGAATGTGACGTACTTGTAACTACTGAACACGTGTTAACGCTGTAGCTAGAGGGGCACTTAGCTATTTTGAACCAGATAGCTATATATTGAAAAAAAAGTTTAGCTAGCTACATGCAAAAATCGGGTTATATATGAACGTTTACATAATTATAGTGACACATTTTTACTTGAAATTAAGTGCAAGGTCTATACATAATATTATACCTATATTTTTCAACATGAGTTCGATATTTTGAATTTAAATAAAATTTGATAGTTTTCAATCGATGGTTTAATTTAATTTAAATGGTACATTTTTTATTCCTGTTTCTTTGATAAAACTTGATACTAAGTTACATAATTTATTAATATTTTTCACCCTTATCCAGCCTCCCATTATAAAAAATATGAAAAACATGATTTGTTAAACGAATAAAATCTTAATGGAAAGAAACAGAACGGATCTTTTACATTTAAAATGTAATTAACTAATAAGGAAATATTTGCATATAATTTCCATAACGTGCATTGTACAAAATTAATTTTATTGAAACTGAATTATCAGAATTAAAACATTTGTTTTATTATTTATTCATTCTATTGATTAATTTTTTTTCATTGAAAAAATTGATTCATTTTTTTTTCAATGAAAAAATTGATTCATTTTTTTTTCATTGAAAAAATTGATTCATTTTTTTTTCATTGAAAAAATTGATTCATTTTTTTTTCATTGAAAAAATTGATTCATTTTTTTTCATTGAAAAAATTGATTCATTTTTTTCCATCGAAAAAATTGATTCATTCTTTTTCATTGAAAAAATTGATTCATTTTTTTTTCCATCGAAAAAATTGATTCATTTTTTTTTTCATTGAAAAAATTCAATACTTTTTTTTGTTCTTAACTCTCCACACTTTTTTTCAGATCTGGTGTGCGGCAGGAGTGAACCTCACAGGTGGAAGGACTAAAGATGGAGGAAGTGTTGTCGGTGCCTCCATCTTCTACTCCCACTCTCCCCCACCTTCACCCCAACCCACAGACAAAAATGCGGTGGATTTGCTGGAGGCAGACATCAAGGTAAGGACTCTTTCTTTGGAGGGTAAGACTCCTGTTTTCGGACAGTTACACATTTTCGATCATATAAGAAGTTTTTTTTGATTAATCTTTATTATTACAATATTCCATGGATAAAATGGAAAAAAATCTTATTAGATAATTATTATAAATGAAATGAATAATTACTTATCGCCATTCTTGTTCATTCTGGAGTGTTCCAGAGGTGCCAACTTATGAGATGTCCACCTGCATCGGCCGTTAACTTAAGCATTCAGTTCGCCATTTGCATTCGGCGCGTTAACATGTGTGTGTTTTTTCCTGCTCTCCTAGGCTTAAAAAGTCTAGTTGTGCGTGCACAATGTTTGTGATCGATTGAATTCGATTTTCATTCAAGCCTAGATGTTCTCGTATACAGATAAGTGATTTTATTATAGCTTTACTATTAGTTCTATAGGATATACAATTTTAGCCACTTTTGCTCGTTATTATGATTTTTAAAAAATTACCTATCTTGCGTGGTACTTGAAAACAGGCCTTGCTGATAGTTTTTAAGTGAGCCAGTTAACTACTAACTAGTTATAGGTTGTATGCCTATAGTCTCTTTCCAATAATTTCACAGACAGGGGAATTTCGATAACCCCCTGCTGGACCGAAGACAAACCCTAGAAATTCGTGACTAGGGTAAATCTAGTTAGTTAGTTCGAAGCCGGTATTTCGAGACCGTGCTTACACTGCAAATATACGCTATATCGTGTATAACTAACTCACTTAATATTTTCGTCCCAAATTTACGGTGACTACTAACCAGTTAACTACTAACTAGCTATAGGCTTAGCTATGCCTATAGAGTCTCTTTCCAAATTTCACATTGTGAAATTCTTCTCTACTAAGAGAAAAATTATAGACAGGGGAATTTCGATAACCCCCTGCTAGGATTGATGACTAAAACTCTAAGAATTCGTGACTAGAGTTACTAGTTAGAATAGATAAAGCCGGAAATTCGTGACCGTGCTTAAACTGGATATCTCAAAAATATGATAGGGTCACATAGGTAAATTGCGGCTCCCAAATTACATTGAAATGTTGCATTGATATCAAAAGAAGCGCGGTGAATGATATAATTTATTAATATTATTTTTTAACGTGTGTTTTGAAACCATGATGTTTCTTTTGTTAGAGGCCGCAGTTAGTTAGCGTGCCGCAATTTACCTGCTTGACCCTATATCTAGTAACTATTTAACTCTCTTAAAATTTTCGTCACAAATTGGTGACTACCAGTTTACTACTAACTAGCTATAGGCTTAGCTATGCCAATAGAGTCTCTTTCCAAATTTCACTCAGTGAAATTCTTCTCTACTAAGAGAAAAATTATAGACAGGGGAATTTCGATAACCCCCTGCTAGGTTTGATGACTAAAACCCTAAGAATTCGTGACTAGGGTACTAGTTAGCTAGTTCAAGCCGGAAATTCGTGACCGTGCTTTACTGGATTGAACAAATATACACTATATATCGTATAATACTATAACTTTCTTGAACTTCTTTATTATATTATATGGTAACTTTACATATGTGCAATAATACTCAAAATAAAAAATTTTAACGGGTACAAAGTGGCGTAAATTGTAAATAATACTTGTTTGTAATCATTGCCTAGGGTCCCACAGGTAAATTGCGGTTCAATTGCAGTCTTTGCAAGAACTTTTCTAAAACTTTTTGATTCGAATTTTTATTGAAATTTGTTCAGATATCTGAAGTAGCGGAATGCATTCTATATTTTATTATTGTTTGAAGCTATGATATTTCTGTGGTTAGAGGACACAGTTAATTAGTGTACCGCAATTTACCTGCTTTACCCTATCTAGCTTATAATTGGTAGCTACTTAAAGATTGATATTGCTACTAGTGCTATGTATTCCATTCAAGAAGCACCATGAATTTATGGATACAATTAATAATAATAATCCAGTTAACTACTAACTAGTTATAGGTTATATGCCTATAGTCTCTTAACAATAATTTCACATCGTGAAATTTTCTCTGATTCAGAGATATAATATAGACAGGGGAATTTTGAAGAGAAACCCTAAAAATTTTGTGACTAAGGTAAATCTAGTTAGTTAGTTTGAAGCCGGTATTTTGAGACCGTGCTTTCACTGGAAATATCAAATATACGCTACGCTATATTGCGTATAATTTTTTTAACTCTTTATAAAAATTTCGTCTCAAATTCATGGTGACTACTAACTAGCTACAGGCTATATGCCTATTGAGTCTCCTTCCATATAAACTCGCATTATGAAAATTTTCTGTTTCAGAACAATTTGAGAGGGGATTCCGATATTCACTACTATGATTGAAGACAATCTATGAATTTTTAGCTAGGGCAACTAGTTAGCTATTTTAGCCGGGAATTTGTGACCCGAGCTTGTACTGGCTTCATCTAAGGAACACTAGACATATCGTGTAACTTGAACTTTAGTCTCAAGTACCAATATTTAATTTCTTAACAAATACAGACTGTTAATACCACTACAGATATGTTTTGCAATTGCATATCCAAGTCTGGTTCTTCAATAAAAATTTTGCTGGAAGCCAGTTAACTTACTAGTTATATGCTAATGCCTACAGTCTCTTCCCAAATGAATTTGCAATGTTAAGTTTTTCTCTGATTCAGAGAATTAACAGGGGAATTTCGATAACCTCCTGCTAGGATTCAAGACTGTTCATAGTTTTTCTAGTAGGCCAGTTTACTATGTGTCGTAATATACCTACTTTACCCTAATTACCTATATTCCTCGATAAATTCTTCTGCGACGCGGGAATTGACGAAGAGTTGAAGACTGTTGAATACGTTGTTGCACTAGGGCAACAACTAGTTCAACCAGAAATTTGGTACACATAGTTACATAAAACCTGTATTTCCAAATTATTTCTTATTTTGGAAATTCAAAAATTAATGTCTATAGGTATGAAGATTGGTCATAGAGAATAATGATAATTTTCGGTTCAGTTTTCTCATTCATGTAAGACGTGAAGGACTTCATTTATTTATAAATTTATCTAAAGCCATCGAATCTGCATATCCATTATTAACGTTATTTATTAGAACATTGAAGAACTGTAGTTGGTTCAATGGAATAAATTTGTCTCGTGGCCTCTATTGATTTTGAAGATGATTACTTTTCTGTCCATATAGAGAATAATACCGTAGATATTAGAAATTGGAAAACATTTCTAACTTAAGTTTAGAGCTAAAGGCTCTACTTGTGAATCATGCAACTTACTTAAGTCATGAATTCTATATTGGCAAAATTAAGAACTGAAAGTTACTTATCTATGTACTATTTAATTTACTTAATTGATAGATGAATTCGCATATGAATGGACTGTTGCAGAGAGAGAGAGCACTGTTGTTTTTAGTAATGAAAGAAATTTTATTTTGTTTATTCCTAATCATTAGAAAGAAATGATTTTTAATTGATGCAACAAATTTGAGCAAAATTCTATTAATTGTGACGTTTTTATTTTTTATCAAACTGTTGACTCTCTGCCATCCAGCAGTTTAATGGTGAGTTTTATTCTTTATAATTTTAGAACGTCTTAAAATTAATGCTCTCAAAATTGTCAATGGTAACTTACAAAGAATAGAAATTGATGATGATTATCCAGCTTAAAGTATTTAGACATCCTTTCATTACTATAGTTTCGTAAGCGTTGAAGGTATTTTTGGTTTCAAGCTTTCGATTAAAAAGATTTCTATTCATCATCAGGAGAAGTGTGGAAAACGTGGCCTTCAACTCTGAGTTTATATAACCTCTGATAATATGGATTTCCAGTTGAATATGAATCTTTTCAATCAGTTTAGTAAGCATAAACCATGATTCTCAAAGTATTGTAATTAGCTACCACTGATGCATCAACTTGAAGAATGTAAATTTCTTATAAATATATTAAATTTTATTTAAAATAGATGGGATTATATATGCTAAGACTCTACCTCCCACATTAATGTTCTAGAACTGAAGGCCATTTTAATCCGGTTGGCAGGGCCTTTTCAAATGACATTTAGTTTGTCCACATCAAAATATTTACTGTCAAGACTACAAATATTCAGCCATGCTCTCGTATTAATTAAAGATTTTGACAACGTCTGTTAGAAGACTTATTTTTCTGTGAAAAAATATACTTTTATCAAAACGTTCATGCTGATAAAGTAAGTTGGTATTTTGATGGGATTACCGAATAGTAGCTGATATCTAACGTTTAAGTATCATGAGGCTTTATAAAATTTAGGAAGACCAAGTGCAACAGTGTTCATTACCCCTTTTGCGGTACAAAATCAGTATCATGTGTTTTTAGTGCAGAATTTCCGCCAAACCTCTATAAACAACATAGCTAGATCACAAGTGGTATATTTCTTGAGTAGACAGAAAATTGATCCCATGCAATTTAATGATGTAAATTATTAATATAAAGTTTTCTTATAATACTGGATTATCTATAGTGAAATCTCTTGCAGTAAAGAGTGTTAGTTATTGAATTAGTGCAGGTATCCTGGATACCAATTAAAATAAAAATTAAATAAGACTAACCACTCCCATGTACAAATGATCTTGGAAGTTTCTTCTGTTTTGAATTTTGAAAAATTATTTCCCTCTGGAAGGTATTGCTTTTAGAATTTCAACATATTAATTAATGAGATACGGTACAAGCTCGATGATCTATACATCAAGTTCCAACTTTCAAAGTTATGGATGTATAAAGATTTTGTATCATGAAAGAGACTATTTCAATTACTTTATACACCACGTGTGGGAAAATAATGAATTCCTGATTAAATGAGGTATTTTAATGCCAATTCAAATTCTGTCTATATTTAACCTTCATGGTTAAATGGATTAGATTTCGTGGAGAGTCTAATCAACTCTGTAAGTTTCCGAAAATCATACAAACAGTACCTATCTATTTCAAAAATAGGTAGACGGATTGAAGCAATTATGGAAAAGGCAGGAATCGACATTGTTAAGTTTAATCTCTGCACTTGTGCAGCAGCTGCCTGTTCTTTCTTGAACCATAATATTACCATTGACGATAATCAAGGTCGCAGGGTGGGTCAACGTTACAATTTTCTAATGCTCTTATCTTAAATTCATACTTGAAAATTGGTTGGTCTCATCTTTTGCTGCGTTCTTTAAAATCTCATAAGTTGGCACCTCTGGAACACTCCAGAATGAACAAGAATGGCGATAAGTAATTGAACAGTTACCCAAGGCTTACCTGTAAGGTGAAGGGTGACTTCAATTACTTCGGAAGCCATTCTTGTTCATTTTTCTGGAGTGTTCTTTCCCGCCCGGAGCGCTCCCGCCCGAACACTCCAGAAATACACAACAAAAGATTCGATCTTTGAATACTGAATGCTTAAGTTAACGGCCGATGCAGGTGGACATCTCATAAGTTGGCACCTCTGGAACACTCCAGAAAAATGAACAAGAATGGCTTCCGAAGTAATTGAAGTCACCCTTCACCTTACAGGTAAGCCTTGGGTAACTGTTCAATTATTGAATATTTTTTCTTACATGATCGGAAATGTTGAACCGTTAAATAACTCGAAAATTATCCTATATCATTTATTGGATCAAATGTACAATTGGCACCTCGATCAAGTTTGTGGTGCCAATTGTACATACATGTGTGAAATGTTCCCTTGCCGATTGTGGTCATTGTAGATACATGTGTGAAATGTTCCCTTGCCGATTGTGGTCATTGTACATACATGTGTGAAATGTTCCCTTGCCGGTTGTAGTCATTGTACATACATGTGTGAAATGTTCCCTTGCCGATTGTGGTCATTGTAGATACATGTGTGAAATGTTCCCTTGCCGATTGTGGTCATTGTAGATACATGTGTGAAATGTTCCCTTGCCGATTGTGGTCATTGTGCATACATGTGTGAAATCTTCCCTTGCCGATTGTGGTCATTGTAGATACATGAGTGAAATCTTCCCTTGCCGATTGTAGTCATTGTAGATACATGTGTCAGTGTTGGGGTGAAGACTCGACATGTGATAGATAGATTAAATTAGTAGCTATGTATAGATACACAGAGACTAGAGTTAATTAGCTATGTAGTTATCTTCAGGAAATTACTGGTGTAATCTTGGCTTTCCTATAGACTATACCTAGGATTATCACCTTGTATCCTTTACCTCTTTAATTACTGTGCCTAACCATATAATTGTGTTCTATCTTTTACTTTCTCTAGATTATAATCACAATGTTATTCCTAAGTAAGGGGATGCACTCAATAAAACAATAGAGATATAACGCTAAAAGACTGTACTTCAATATACGTTACTACACAAGACCATCACTGTATACCATACCACATCGTTTATAACTGCTCAACTTGTTTGTAACTATGTATGGCGGGGACTGACTTTCCCAGCCCTGTGATGTACCTTGTATTGAGACTATATTACGTCATCATTAACCGTATGGGTTTATCCATGACGTCACACTGGAGCTAAATTTACTGATTGGCTACATACTTACTATTACTTTGTTCATTTATATCTATCTATTTCTTCATTATAACTAACCACATCTTTTTTTCAGGACACTGCCTCAGCTCGAGAGGAAGGAGAATGCTTAGAGAACCGTCTGTCATCCCTAGTGTGGATATGCACCTCCACTCACTCCATCAGTAAAGTGACGGTGATAGACGCTAACAACCCTGCTGACATCCTTCAGTCATTCCACGTGTGCTCCTCCCACCTCCTGTGCATCGCCAGTGTACCAGGGGCTAAGGAGACAGACTACTCCAATGAGGATGAACCTACCGCACCCTGCACTCCGGTGCATAAACCCACCGCAACTGAGAGTTCCGAAGCCCAACAAGCGTCCGATAATAATGACTCCTCCGAAGGAGGAGTCGGTACTCTGACTTTTATCAGCTGCGGTACAGGCTGTGAGCAGCCGAAGGACGGGGAGGAGCCGGAGGAGACTAGTGCTCCCATTCTGAGGAAGGAGAAGACTGCTACCGTTGAGACAGAGGCTGACGAGTGCCATCCAGAGGCTTCAACCGAAAGACGTCTGCTTAATGATTCAGAGGACGTCGTTAAGGATGGGGTGCAGGAGCAGGAGTCAGAGGGGGTTGTTGCCGAGACTGTGGAGCAGATGTCCTCCGTTCTACCCACCATGTGGCTTGGCTCCCAGTCCGGTAACCTGTATGTGCACTCTGCAGTACGCAACTGGAAGAGATGCCTCCACTCCATCAAACTAAAGGACTCTGTACTGTCTATAGTGCACATGAGGGGGCGGGTGATGGCTGCTTTGGCTGATGGAACCATCGCCATCTTCTCCAGGGGAGCTGATGGTCAGTGGGACCTCGGTTCCCACTACCTGTTGGACCTAGGCAAGCCGCACCACTCTATACGGTGCATGCACGCTGTGCTCAAGAGTGTTTGGTGTGGCTACAGGAACAAGATACACGTTATTGACCCTCTCAACATGAGTGTAAAGGTAATGACTCCTTCTGTGCAATAATATTGATATGAATAGTTAAATCCTGTTGTAATGATTTACATTCTCCATCTTCTTAATGAAGTTATGAAGATTTTAATAAATTATATAAAGATGAAAATTAGTTCATAAGAAACTTGGAATAGCTACAAATTTTTGTTTGACAAATTTTTTCAGAATCACTAAGTTCGTTTGTTTTTAACGCTTATAATCTCCCCTATTTTTCTCATTCTTATAATCTCTCCCATTTCTCAGCACTCTTTTGACGCTCACCCCCGCAAGGAGTCACAGGTGCGTCAGATGGCGTGGGTGGGGGATGGGGTGTGGGTGAGCATCAGGCTTGACTCCACACTGCGACTGTACCACGCACACACGCACCAGCACCTACAGGATGTGGACATTGAGCCTTACGTCTCTAAAATGCTCGGTGAGTTGAACAACTCTGTCTTTCATTTTTTTCTATAACCTGTACATTGAGGGTGGCCTTATTTTAGGACAGAAATCTGTAGATGTGGCACATCAGCAACCGTGTATGGGTTAAACTTTATAAATCCGAATCTAAATAGTTAGGACAGAAAACTCTGGTTATTCAAATAACTCTTTTATTCTTCGAACTCTTTTTTTAAAATCATAACCTAAAAAATAGCCAGAACAGAAAGCTCTTGTAAAAAATGTCGTAAAAGAACTAATTTGTCATTTTTCAAAATTATGTATCAGCTGTGACTATTGAAATATATTTGTTGATAAAAATCTTCTATGCAATTAATATAACTAAAAATTCTTTTAATAGTTTATGAATAATTTTTTCTGGTGTTTTGAACACATTCGGTAACTAATTATATTAACCAAATTAACTTCTCAATGTGTTGCGAATAGTTGTGCTAAAATACTCTAGCAAATACGTTGAATAACAACGATCAGTGCTTGGACACTTCGTTAAACTCGCAGTACTCGGAGAGGTGATGTTAGCATAGGTCAATCATGAATTAGCAAAAGTCAGATTGGTTAGCGCCAATTTGCAATTATTGTTAGTTAATTGAGGTCTTCACCAGGTACCGGCAAGTTGGGATTCTCTTTCGTTCGCATCACGTCACTGTTGGTGTCCTCTAACAGACTGTGGATAGGAACTGGTAACGGAGTGATCATCTCAGTACCTCTGTCTGAAGGTACGTACTCACCCCTTCACTGGGGTATATGCATCTCAAAAGGGCCGTACACACGTAGGGTTTTTTAAGTCTTTCCACTAGACTTTTTGCTAAGCTCCTCCTACTTTTTCCACGAGAATATAAGAAGAACTATATAATTATTAATTGTTTTAATTGGTATCCATGATACCTGCAGGTATCGTGAATGAAATAAATAATAATTATATCGATTTTTCTTATATTCTTGTGGATAAAGTAGGAGGAGCTTAGCAAAAATTCTGATGGAAAGACTTTAAAAACCCTACGTGTGTACGGCCCTTTAGCAATGGATACAGTTACCTAAGATTATACAACTTTACTTTGTAAAGAAAAGCTAATTATTACCCTTGGTAATACGGCTATTTCAGATTTTTGCTTTTAAATTCTCTAGATCAACATAGCTACTACCACTCACAGAAAAGTGAACCAAAAATGATTTTTGACAGTTTTACTATTTTCACATTTCTAAAAATAAACTTTACTAATTGTGATGTTTGCAAATATTATAAAATTGGTTTTTATTAATAAAACTTTAAAATAATGGGAATTTATAAAACTGTGATTCGAGTAATTAGCATCATGCGGAGATTCTTTTCTCTGATCGTGCAAGAAAATTTTCAGCAATATTAATTTTTTTAAATTTGAACTGCCAGAGTAATGTCAATAAATATAAGGCGGCTGATATGACCGCTAGGTAATCAAATTATACCTTGAAAAATCTTGTATTTGGGTAAGTAGAAGCAAAGAACAACTCTCCATTATATTATTGTTTTGTACCTATCTTTAACTTAGGGTTAGTGATATAGTTTGAATTGATCAGGAGTAGGAAAATGTTTAGCTATCTGTTAGAAGTAGAAGATTTATTTAGCATTAGGGAATGGTGATCAGAATTACCAAATGTTTACCGACACATCCTTTACGTCATAAGAGATCTAGTGAAAATCTTCTCCTGTTGCTACTTTTTTTCCATGGTAATACATGTCATTCCCTAGTTCTTACCTTCACAGATGCAGAAGGTAATGTTGTAGCTGGCATTTATTTATTTTTAACCCCTTCTTTACCGTCCCCCTGCCATGACATGGCATATCGTAAGGACTGAGAGGTGGGCCTCGTTTGTACTTCTGTCTCAGTATTGTGTGCCGTGATGCTTTCTATCCTACCTAATAAACGGTGACAATATGCTTTGAAAAGCATAGATCTTATGAATTTCACAGACGAAATGAAATGGTATCGAATACTATATACCGCTGGTGTAGAACCATTCAATACTCTTTAATTCTCTCCGTCTATAATATGTTTGGATCTATGATTTTTAAAGCATATTATCACAACTCTACTAATAACTACCATATCATCCATCATTGACAGATGCTCATCCGTGTGATAGGAAAATGTTTCTCGATATGCATAAAATTTCTCACAGTTAATTCATTTTTTAATACTAAGAAATACTACTACTACTAATATATATATTGAATTGAATTTCGTCCAAGAACAGGTTTACCTTAAAACGAGATATGTGCAGCGTGGTACATATTTATACCACTAATATTATTAATTTATTATAGATGTAAATATCGAGTGGCAAGAAAAATGAAATAAAATTTAGAATATAGCTACCTAGCTACCTTTTCATGCAATTCCTCATGCCATCAACTAACTATACAAATAATATCAAAAGCTTTTCCCTACCTATATTTCTCGAGATATGATCCTTCAACTTTTGGCTAGCTTGTTTTCAATTGGGTTCTATATTGGCTTGTCTTGTTAATATATGATTATGTATCATATTTAAACAACACTAAATTGAATTTTAAAATGATTTAAATTCTGATTTATTTACTTCATTTCTTTCAATAGAGTTAATTAGATAATATGTAGCTATACTAATAGCTATACCATAAAGATTAATTTTTCTTAATGTTTGGCCCAGTTGCGAAATACGACTCCTTTAAAATACAAACATTCGATCCGACTCCTCGATCTTAAGATATGATATTTTGGTGTTTGGAAAGAGATGGCTGTCACGAAACAAGAACCCCTTGTAATACAGAAATTCGAAACGAATACTCAAATGGAATTCAATTAATTTACATTCAAGTATTAGTAATGAAATCATTTGAATTCTATTATAATTAGAATAAATATAATAGTAAATTTTTGTATCATAATTACGCAAATTATTCCATTTAACTTTGAATTTAAATACATTGTTACCGAATGTTGGTTGGTATCATAGTTACAAGGATGTGAAACATATTTCGACATAATTCACGCGAAAACAGTTTTTTTGTTGTTTTAATTTTGAAATTGAAAACCTGCTTCTCGAAATAATTTGAAAGATATGGACAGTGACACCTCAAGATGGATCTCGCAAAAAATTACCTGTTGTCAATAAAGTGACATCCATCTCTTTCCAATCACCAAAATATCTCATTTTAAGATCGAGGAGTCGTATATAATTTTTATATTTGGTAGGTGTCGGATTTCATGACAGCCATCATTAAAAACACACAAAAACCCTTATTGGAGTCGTATTTCGCAACTGGGCCAATGTTTTATATTCAGCATTTATTTAATTTTTGCTGAACATTTCCTTGCTACCTGTGATTATTTTGATGTTTCTCTTTGTAATCGTACCCCTAGTCCTGTATAGCTTATTCATTTTTTCTGATATAGATGGACAATTGCCATACCTATAGGCTTGTTTTTCTTTCATTTAATTAATGTGTATCGGATATTAACCTTAACCTTTCTGATACTAATTCTATTGGCAACTCTTAACCTGTACATGGAGGGTGGCCTTATTTTGGGACAGCAATCTGTAAATGTGTAACCCGAACCGTGTACGGGTTATTATCAAAGGCGGGTAGTTTCTCCCATCAAATTTAAACTAATATGACTAGAAGTCACATTAGCTATGAGAGGAATTTTGTTCATCTTGAATGAAAATATTAATTTTCTAGTTTTAGCTCCTACAAGTCTCCGGCTCAATAAATTCGACTTTTTTCTGCATCCGTGATCAAAATTATCCAGTATTTGTTCTGTTTCTACTGTTAGCTATATTACATATTGATAGTATTATTAACCTCCGCAATTACTTTTAACGCATTGGACTAACTTAGTTCAACTAACTAACCCATTCCTCTTGACTAATCCAATTGCCTGTTCTTTTGCAGACAATAATGAAGACGTTGTTTCTTCAGGTAGACCCACAGAGCCTGCGTCAGGTGGTGTCTCCGCCCCAGGGGGTGTCGTTAGGGTCTACACTGAGACAGGCAGTCAGGATAACATCATAGCTGCCTCGTTCTTGCCCTACTGTTCTATGGCTCAGGCACAACTGTCCTTCCATGGTCATAGGGACGCTGTCAAATTCTTCGTGGCTGTACCCGGTTAGTTGCTCTAACTTCTAAAAGTTATTGTCATTTAATCTTTACCGGAAAATTTAGTAAATGAATTCTTAATTTGAAAATGAATTCATCACAGTGAAATACTTGATAAAATGGTTCAAATAGTTATTTGGTGATTCATTTTAGATAAGATATTTAATATTAATTCTTAAAATCCTCATCCTCCATATTTCAAAT
Organism: Caprella mutica; assembly: GCA_947561585.1. Taxonomy (NCBI): domain Eukaryota; kingdom Metazoa; phylum Arthropoda; class Malacostraca; order Amphipoda; family Caprellidae; genus Caprella; species Caprella mutica. Next base: position 48,409 of record CANNZV010000707.1, read on the forward strand.
CCTTGTTCATTTAATCTCCATTCTTTTTTACCTTCTTAATCCCCCTGTTGTTGATTTGCACCTTTCCCTGTTTGAATCCCTCAGCCTCTAGGGAAAGTTGTAAGAATGTTCTGAGAGAGTTATGTTCCTCTCCGGGTACAGGGGCGCAACCCCAGGGCACGGACGCGGACACCAACAACATGCTGGTCATTTCAGGAGGAGAGGGCTACATTGACTTCAGAGTCGGTGAGTAGATAGACTGTTAAGGGCCGTTTTTCCAGTCTTTCCATCAGACATTTGAATAATATAAGAAAAAACGTTAGAATTATTATTTATTTTAGTTGGTATCCATACTACCTGCAGGTATCATGGATACAAACTAAATTAAATGATAAGTCCATCGTTTTTCTTATATGATTCGAAAGCAAAAAATCTGATGGAAAGACTTGAAAAACCCTGCGTGAGTAGATAGACTGTAAGAGATCTAGTTATACCAAGTGACGGAATGATGTCAAATTGTCAATAATATTTCCCATAACGACTTCAAAGTTCGCTTGGCGACGGTTGAAACTCAAAGAAAGAGCAGACATCGAAGAATAAAAAAGCGACGTCGCTAATGTGAAAGAAAGATTTCGGTGTTGTCCCATCACTAGTTATCTCTAATCTGGATTACCAGAATTCTATTAATTCAGTTAATCAGAAATTATTAGTTGTAGCTATAGAATTCTTCTTCCATAAACCATTTTTAAACCCTGACTTAGCTAAGAATTGAAATTTAATATTTACCATCTAAATTGATGCATTTTTAACATTAATCTATTCTTATCTTTATGGTTATATATAATTTTTTTTATTCATGCATTTAATATAAATTTTCCATTCTAGTGTAGTAGAAATATATAAAGAAGTTTTCTTTACGTATTTCATTTACTGTTAGTTAGTTTTGTTCTCCTTCAGTTAGTGAATAGAATAGATTATTGGTGGTATTTAGCTACTAAAAATTAAGCATGCTATCAACTATTAGGTTAAGACTTCGTAGAACTTCTTATATCTTTTTTACGAGTTTCCCTTTTTGAATTAGAATACTAGTATTAGCTACTTGTGTTACCCTATAGTAGCTACCTTACAACTTTCCGTTTCATAAACTTGGGCATTTTAGTCTGTAACTTGATAACGAAGACTTGTTCCAGATTCTGCTGGTTCTCAGTTTTCCGAACATGAACCAAAAATATTAGGTGAGATGTGATTTTCATATCCCTAATTCTTCAGTGTGGAAGATATGTGTGAATTGTCAGTCAAACATTTGTCCTGATTAGATAATAATCATTTAATGTGGCTGCGTACAGTTTTTAATTTTACTAACATTTTTGGGTCTATGAAAATAATTAATCTATCAATTAGCTAATATTTGTCTTTATCAGTGTTTTAGCTCCCACGTATTAAGAAAAATGTTCATTGAATCAAAAACTAACATTACTAATAATGCCTTGTATGGAACACCTTAAATGTTCCATCAACTAATACTTAACAGTTGAGTTACATTAAAATGGATAAATTCATTTAAATATGTTGAATCATAAAACTATCAAACAGCTCACTGCTAGCTAGTTTTTTTCTTAATTCTTCAAGTTTTCAATATTTGACAGTTTTTTTTTACTATTAAAGAAATTCCAAACGTTCTTACCATTTCAAATGATAAGACTGGTTTCAGTAATACAAACCTGGTTGCAATTAGCATTAGATTTAATTTCACTTCAGTCTGACGGATTACGCTATCACTGTCCCTATGAAACCTAGTGGGTGTAACTTATACTTGAGTAGAACTCCTCTATAGTGTACTCCTGTAGTGAATTTTAAAGTCCAGAGTCCCGGATAGTGAGAAAATTTTCTTTAGTCTGCCATAAAATGGCAATAAGTTTTCTAAAATTGATGCTATTCATGGCAAACTAAAGAAAATTTGTTCCCTATACGGTTCTCAGGACTCTACATTCACTATAGAGGAGTTCTACTGTACGTAGGCTTTTTAACTTATTAACCCATGCCTGCCGTGTTGTTCAGATCATCCCCAAGAGGAGAATGACACAGAGAGCCACCTCCTCGTGTGGAATTTTGAGGAGCAGGAACAGTTAGAGAGAACAGTAGTGCACTTGCATCACGAAAAAGGAGCTTTGGGGAAAGAGGGTGGTAGCTTGAATGAAGGGGAAGTGACGAATTGTGATGAAGTGGTAGGAGAAGTTGATAATGTTATGGATAGGAATGATAGTGAAAGTGCAGTCACTGACACGGAGGTTGATGAGAATTGTAAGGAAGAGGAACAGTCTTGATATAGGGAATCCTCCCTCAAAGAGGCTAATTAGTTAGTATCTATCTAAACTGCTTACACGCAATTCATTTTTTGGTATTACTGTAAATAAATGCTCAGAATGTGCCTTCAAACTTTACTATTCAGTGCAGATGTATTTTATTTGCTAAACTTTTTCTAAAATTATTTATATTTTTGTAGCTTTTCTAGTTGAGTAGTGCAGAAATAAATGACGCTTGCATAGTGTTTATATGTAGTCTTACTTTTTAGTTTTGAATAATGCATGTGGTGTCTTTAAGTTTCTTTTTTGTGATGCAAGTTGCTTGTTGAGTTTTCATTTTTAAATTTAGCGACTTTTTTGTAAGTTGATAAAGAGCTAAATATTCGCTGATGCTAACTGTAATAAAATAAATGACACTATAAACTCTGATGGCTTTGACGACTACTAACTGGCTCTTTGAGTTTATAAATGTAAGTTGCTTCTGTAGTTGATTGATGTTCGCACTCAGATGCACTCTACGCACGCGGAAAATGTGATTGAACGCTATTTAATGACAACTTTCTTCAAGAGTATTATTCTGTTGTTTGTGTAACGGGAGAGTTACGTCTTGATTCGTGGTTGTTCTCTTGACTTGACACCCACCGCAGTAATCGCATGTCAAACACCATCTTCCCTCATAACTTTTTATATCGCACAGACATTTCATTGACTGGGTCAGGATAGTCTAAACTTGCAGGAAACTACCATTGGTGGATGGAATTGAAAGATGTGTAGCTTTTATGGCATGAATTGTCAGGAGAGACCTGTACGGTACTTTCTTATCACGCCTGTAATTCATTTCATTACTTCAGTTTTGAACTAAGGCGTGTATCCATCCATTATAGTATCGTTAATTAACTATGCTGTCTATTGGATATAGTCTTCGTATAGACTTTCGCTTATCATTCAAAAACTAATATTTCACTATAGGTCACATCTTCTGTAGTAACTTTTGTCTCAAATATTTTTTCCTATATTCGTATGTAAGACTTTAATGTATCCAATTACCTTGTGGGAAGGTTTTCGCTCAATTTTTTAGCCATATCTGTTTAAAATTATAGAGCAACAGCATTCTATTATTTATGTGTCGGCGACTTAACATAAAACCTTCGACTAATTTTATATTTAAATATCACTAACTACTTGAATTCCTTCTTACTAACTGTTGCATGTGAACAATGTTATTATCTTAATTCCAATAATCTTTTATTTATAACATTACTTATTTCACTGTTTTTTATTCTTCTAAGCCTTTTTTTAATCAATATTCAATATGATAATTTCAGTTTATTTCAAATTCATTGATTTCATTTAAGAGTAAATGGGTGAATTAAGCATGTTCTACTTTATTGTGAACTTGAAAAACTTCTTGTGTATCATTTTGTGGTGCATGTTCCCTTAAGCTTTGATTATTTAAACCATAATCGATTAAATCATTATATATTTATTTATATTTCCTTTGTTTTATTGAGACTTCTAGGTTTTTTTTTACTATAATATTACTTTATTATCTTTAGGAAGAATTCATTCTAGTACATAACTAATATCATAAACTACGTGACTGGTATTTTGCGAGATCTGTTTAACACCTTTTTATCTGCAGGGGAAGGTGACGAAGAGGTTCACACAGAAGATCAAAGAGCCTCTCCTACAGGCAAGAAGGACAGCCTCAGCAAGGGCGAGAGGTCCCACCTCATAGTGTGGTCTGTAGCCATGACTACTGCTAAAGAGTAGCTAGCTACTGGTCTGTAGCCATGACTACTGCTAAAGAGTAGCTACTGGGTCTGTAGCCATGACTACTGCTAAAGAGTAGGTAGCCATAACTACTGCTAAAGAGTAGCTACTGGGTCTGTAGCCATGACTACTGCTAAAGAGTAGGTAGCCATAACTACTGCTAAAGAGTAGCTACTGGTCTGTAGCCATGACTACTGCTAAAGAGTAGCTACTGGGTCTGTAGCCATGACTACTGCTAAAGAGTAGGTAGCCATAACTACTGCTAAAGAGTAGCTACTGGTCTGTAGTCATAACTACTGCTAAAGAGTAGCTACTGGTCTGTAGCCATGACTACTGCTAAAGAGTAGCTACTGGTCTGTAGCCATGACTACTGCTAAAGAGTAGCTACTGGTCTGTAGCCATGACTACTGCTAAAGAGTAGCTACTGGGTCTGTAGCCATGACTACTGCTAAAGAGTAGGTAGCCATAACTACTGCTAAAGAGTAGCTACTGGTCTGTAGCCATGACTACTGCTAAAGAGTAGCTACTGGGTCTGTAGCCATGACTACTGCTAAAGAGTAGGTAGTCATAACTACTGCTAAAGAGTAGCTACTGGTCTGTAGCCATGACTACTGCTAAAGAGTAGCTACTGGTCAGTAGCCATGACTACTGCTAAAGAGTAGCTACTGGTCAGTAGCCATGACTACTGCTAAAGAGTAGCTACTGGGTCTGTAGCCATGACTACTGCTAAAGAGTAGCTACTGGGTCTGTAGCCATGACTACTGCTAAAGAGTAGCTACTGGTCTGAACCCATGACTACTGCTAAAGAGTAGCTACTGGGTCTGTAGCCATGACTACTGCTAAAGAGTAGCTACTGGGTCTATAGCCATGACTACTGCTAAAGAGTAGCCAGCTACTGGTCTGTAGCCATGACTACTGCTAAAGAGTAGCTACTGGTCTGTAGCCATGACTACTGCTAAAGAGTAGCTACTGGTCTGTAGCCATGACTACTGCTAAAGAGTAGCTACTGGTCTGTAGCCATGACTACTGCTAAAGAGTAGCTACTGGTCTGTAGCCATGACTACTGCTAAAGAGTAGCTACTGGTCTGTAGCCATGACTACTGCTGAAGAGTAGCTACTGGTCTGTAGCCATGACTACTGCTAAAGAGTAGCTACTGGTCTGTAGCCATGACTACTGCTAAAGAGTAGCTACTGTTTATAGTAACTACGCTCACTGTGTAGGTTATTATGGCTAATTTAGAGTGATGTAAATGATTTTTTCTTGTATATAATCTAGTGCAGATGTTAGACCTTTTTCAGAGGCATGCTAATCAATGATTGATGGATAAATTAATTTTTATAGAATCTTTTGACATTGCTAACGAAAGCATTCTACTTTCACATAGTTTTTATCATGCGAATTTAAATATTTCAGGGATAATTTTCGCAATGGTTTGATTTGCATGAGTATATTTAGAGTAGAACACTGTAACAATAATACTAGTCACCTTAAGCAACATAATTAGACGATTTTATTTTCTCCTTTAAACTGTCTTCAATAAATAGTTTACAATTGCTCATTAGTTTATGGATTTCTGTTTATTTTTATTAGGCAGTGCAATGAAGTTGTTTTTTAATTTATGTCAAGTGTACATATGATATATTCCTGTGGTAGTTTTTATCATGTATTTATATGTAAATTCTACTTCTGATTTCATTTCGGTGTCCAGATTTTGTGTAAAATCTGGATTCTTCACATTATATTGAGCAGAAGTAATTAATTAAATTACAGATAACTGACAATTGTTATAATCTAATCGATATTTCTAATAGTATTTAATCCCTGCAATATAAAATCCCACTAAAAATTAGTGTAAGAATTTCTAATATTATTTTACTCACTGTTGTACATACTTGATTTCCTATGTTATGTTATGAAAATTTTATTGAAACTTTAATATATTTTAAGTTTATTCAATTTTCTGTTCACTTTTGTAGATAGTTTAGTTTTGTGATGAAACACTTTTATTTTTTAAGTGGCTAATATCATTTATGATTTGGTAGAGGTTTTTCAATTCCAGTTTGTATTCAGATTCCTGTACAGTTTATACCACAAAAAGTATATTCTATTTTAAAATTGAATAGGATGTTTAATAATTGAAATATGTTTATGTAGTAATCCATATTCTTTAATACAAGGTTTCTTATTCTCTATTTATATTAATTATTATGCTTGCAATAATTATTTACAATTTTTATAGATAACTAAAGAAATAAGAATTAAATAATAAATGTTATATAATTCTCTTTGATGACCGATTTTTTTTCAATAGAATTTGCAAGCATAGTAATGAATGATATAAAAACCTTGTATTAAAGATATGGACTACTAAATAAACCTTTCTACCAATGGCAAGTCTAATTTTAAAAGTGTACTTCTTTGTGGAACAAACTGCATAGTAGAGGTACTGGTAAACAAAGTAGATGATAACTGCACGGTTTCACTACGCACAGTCTCCTCCGTTTATACAATCCGTCCTAAAGGGCAACTTAATTTATTTGTACATTTTGCACAATTGTTTGAAATTATGTTTCATAACATTGGTAGTGTTTTGAATTGGTGAAAATATTAGAGAGATTTTTACAAGCTACTATCTTGGTATGTATTAGCTACTACGAGGCTGAGTGTTCCAACTTATTTATAATAAATAACTGCAATGCTTATTGTGTTTCAATTTGTATTATTCATTGAAAGAAATAAACATTAACAGGGATAATGTGATTCAGTCCTTCATAATCATTTCAATAACATTTATTGTGTAAACCGAAGAATAAACTACCAATTGCGGATAATTTTTTATGATTAGCTATGTAGTTAAAACACGTCTCAAGAATTTGTTCATCTTCTTTAATTGCACATGAGAAATGACTAGTCGGTAACTGAATCATTTATGAAATTCCTTACAGTATTTTTCGGTAGTTATCGCCCAACTTTCCCCAATCTGGAGTCAGTCTTAGGGTTGGCCGTGACTGTTTGGGTGACTGCAATGCATTCGTTGATGGAGGTCTGCAGCTGCCTGAGGTCCTGAATGTAGAGCAGACGCAGTACTTTGCCCGCGTTGTTAAGGTTTTTATCTCCCATCTCAAAGCCAAGGTCAGCTGAGAAGATGGGGTAGGGTTTGCCCTGAGAGAAAGAGGTACATTTGGAGAAGGAAGGTGTGCACATTCTATAGCTACTAGCAGATAAAGCGCCGCGTTTTCACTGCTCCGTTTACTCCCCCCTCAATTAATCACGGTTAAATGAATGGAAAGGACAATTGCAGTCTATACAAGCGCTTCTAATGCTTTCCAATGATTTAACCAAAATTAATTGAAGCATTTTATCTGCTAGTATGGAATGGGCCTAAGACTTGGAGAAGGACTAACGAGGGGAAAATACAACTGGAGACCTAATCTAGAGTAATGTGGAAATACTTTGATGTTCAATTAGTTTTCTAATTGCTACTCAAAAAGTGGGATCAAGTGTACTTTAAGGACCCCAAATTTTCAAACTATACCCCAAGTGTAGTTTAAGGACCCCAGAGTTAACCCAAGTGTAGTTTAAGGACCCCAGAGTTAACCCAAGTGTAGTTTAAGAACCCCAGAGTTAACCCAAGTGTAGTTTAAGAACCCCAGAGTTAACCCAAGTGTAGTTTAAGGACCCCAGAGTTAACCCAAGTGTAGTTTAAGGACCCCAGAGTTAACCCAAGTGTAGTTTAAGAACCCCAGAGTTAACCCAAGTGTAGTTTAAGGACCCCAGAGTTAACCCAAGTGTAGTTTAAGGACCCCAGATTTAACCCAAGTGTAGTTTAAGGACCCCAGATTTAACCCAAGTGTAGTTTAAGGACCCCAGTGAATTTTAGAATGTATCTATGTTACGGCGTTCTGCATGTCTGACTGCAATCGAATCAAAATAATTCTTCTACTACTGTGTTCAGAGTAACAAAAAAAATGGACAAAACAACATTCCAAACAGAAATTCTACCTCTACTTGGTGAAGATCCACTACCGGCCATTGAATGGATGAAGCAAAGACAACTATCTAGTTAAAATGATAGCAATATTGGGAAATAATAACAAAATGTTACCCAATATAAGGAAATCGTAACTAACATATGAATATATAATAATCATTATAATTAAATAAAATCATTATAAGAAAATAAGGATCAAGTATAATTTAAGGACCCAAAATTTTCAAAATATACCCCAAGTGTAGTTTAAAGACCCCAGATTGAGTTGGGGTCCTTAAACTACACTTGACCCAAAAAGTGAGTTTTAATGCATGTAAAACTGGAATTTGTAAAGGTAACACTGTTAGCTACATGACCTATTCTAACACTCACTTTCTGAATACTACGAGTGTCTGGTATCAACTATCCTTACCTTTCCAAGTATCAAAACTGTCCTAAATTATGAATAGAATATTTGAGGAGTTTCAATTATGTAGCCAACAATACCAAAATTCATGAAAAGTGACAAAAATTCTGTTACCTAAAAATCACACCAAGTGTTTCACCAGTTCTGAATTTCTAAGAGAACATTTGAAAATTTTAAATAATATAGCTATGGAAAATTACGAGTTATCGGTCAGTTTCACATCTTCGGTCATATAAGAAAAAAAGATATAATTTTTATTTTAATTGGTATCCATGATACCAATTAAAATAAAATAACAATTATTATATCGTTTTTTTTTATATGACCGAAGAAGATGTGAAGCTGACCGATAACTCGTAATTTACCCTACTTAACAATTATCAGAAATCATGAAAATTGATTAACCAAGATTTCATTCACCAGCACACAGAATATTTACCTGTTGAATGTATTCGCCAGGGCTTTTGATGGTCTCAGCACTCATTCTAGTGGTGATGACGTGACTGATAGCCTTTAGGGTGATGAGGTGGTCAGGGTGTTTGGGAATGTCTAAGAGATCTGCCACTGAGTTCACTCCATCTGAACATTGACTATTGTTAGTGAACTTGTGATGATAAACATTAGATATTTATCTGTAGATTCTATGTAGTATTTTAAGCAAGGCATTTGATATTTTCTTATATTTTTAGAGTTGATTGTATCTATGAAATTTCATGAGTAAATGTTTTAGAGCAAGTTACGAATTATCGGTCGGTTTCACATCTTCTTTAATATAAGAAAAAATTATGTAGCTAATAATTATTATAGCTATATCAATTTTTTCTTATATGAACAACGATGTGAAACTGACCAATAATTCGTAACCTACCCAAGTTAACATTTCAATAGCTATATCAATCAACAAAAAGAGCAAAGTAGTTAAAACTAATAAAAGAGTTCCCTAGTTAAATTAGCCAGTTGCATTTTTTTCATAATTTCAGCCTCTAAATAGACCTAGATGCCTCATAGGTTGAGTACATAGCTACACTTTCACATAACACTGCCGTTATTTTACTTCAACTCTGTTGTTTGCTCACCTTTAAATTCTGGAGAGGTGAAATCAATGGTGTCCAGTGGGTTGGCATTAACCATTTGGGGTTCGGAGGCCCTTAACTCGGTGACTTCCTTAGCCGTTTGTTTGGAGTATTTCTCAACTGAAAAAATGTGTCTATTTTATTAAATCTCATTGGTGAAACATTACTGCATTGTACACTCGATTAGCTGCATACATTGAAATTAGTTTTTTCATGTATAAATTGGATTATCATTTATGGAAAACACGTATTTAGATAATAAAGTACCTATGAGTTAAGATTATTGTTCAAAAAACTAGTTGTTAATATTTCAGCAATTTTGATAACAAAGTTCAAGATACATTTTGTAGTAAAATATATTTTGATGGCTACAAGAATTTTGAACAAGCAGCATCATATCTATAAGCTAGCTACTCTTTATAGCTATTAAACAGTCATGTTTCGCACATCCTTTTAAACAAACTGAAGCGTGATGAGATTTTAGAGTAACAATTGCAGAGAAACACAGCTGAAATTCTGTAGTTGCTTTTCAAAAAAGGATATATTAAAGCAATTCATTTAAATAATATCAACCTATTGAGGGTCAATAATATTTTTAATCTTATTTTTAATGGAAAAATATAGTTTTTTTTTAAAGAAAAATAAACACAGAAGGGTCAATTATTGCTAAGGAGCAACAATTGAACATTCTTGTTGGTGAATGATAGGAAAATATCCTATAAAGGGGTCGACAAGATTCAAAGTCTGGGGACTCCTGATTTAGCTCTATCGTATCTCAAGGACTCTCACCATCTTCCCCATGTTCCAACTGCACAGCTAAAGCCAGTAGCCAATCAATGGAAGCCTTTACATCATCTTTGTCAAAGGGACACGCTAGATCCTTCAGGTAGGTTTTAAAAGTTCCATTCCAGTTTGGGGAAGTGATTTTCTTTAGCTGAGTTCTGTGTTCTATCTTGTAGTGCCTTATTTTGTGATCTTCAAGCCATACTACTAGATTGCGTACACTTGTGTCATCTGCAATCATCCGGGGAAATAATTTAGATAAGCTTATTCTATAGTAATGATAATATATAAATTAACAAAAGCATGAATTAAAACATAAAATGAAAATAGCTACAAAAAATGGTAGTTATGATAAGGTGCTACAAAAAATACACCCTCTTTTTTTGAAGGATAATTTGACCAGTTTGAATTTAATCATGTTTGTTTTATGTAACTTTCTTTTCCATTATAAATTAAATGTAGATATATTAACAGATTAGCTACTTCATATAGATATAGCTAAATAATTGAATATGAGCTTATGAAAACTGGGCAGCTATATCATTTCAGTTCTAATAACCGGTAATAATTCTATTAACAAACTCACCATCAATGTTAAATGATTCAGGATTAGCATGTTCCAGAGCAGCCAACTTTCGCTTGAACATTTTAAAAAAAACTAGCAGACAAATTAATTCCTAGAGATTACCACCAATGATGCTAGTTTTGAGATGATGATTATATATATCTGAAAGTAATTTGATAGGCTAAATGGATAGATATTCAAACTAGGTTCAAAGTAGATTGTAGTTCTAGCTACAGCTTGAAAATGAAGATTAACTAGCGTCAGTCTGCAAAGTGTGTCAGATTTTATTTTGAGGACAAGTTTGCTCCAAAGATTCCAGGTAGGTAATAAAGCATGTCCAAACTCGCCATTTTAATGGCGAGTTTGTCACAGTTATTTTGAGCCCTTCAATTGCAAATGGTGAGAAATAATTAATTTTCTCCTATGCTACAAAGCTATTTTGGAGAGAATTTATGAGAAATACTATTTTACATGGCAAAAGATTTTCAAATCTGTCTCCAGAATGACCAGAATTTTCTAAAATGTCTCCAATAATAACATGTAAACATAGGAATTAATTAGGAATTTCTCTCCAAGATCTTTGGCGACATGGACACGCTTGGCAAACTGGTAGCTAGGATAAGTTCTGAGCTACAGATGGCTCCATATATTCATATAAAAAGTAGCTATATGATAAAAATTAAATACTAATTATACACATTAATACATTATAAATTATACATATGTATATACCAGTCTGTATTTCATGGTAAATTCCACCGACATGTCGGTGGAATTTTTCCCTTTTGAATATCATATTCTGGCCTATGTTACCATTAATTTTTGGTGGAAAAATTGGGAAAATGTTGGTGGATCAGCCAAATTACTGGAAATTTATTGTGGATTTTTTCAGCTTTTTCAAAAAGTCGGTGGAATTTTGTGCAACAAATACAAACTGGTGGACCTGTGTAGCACACTTCTGATGTTAGCCAATGCATTATTATGTTATTATGAAGTAAAGATGTATCATTGCATAGGTAGTTTACTTGTAAACACCCAGGCAACAATCTTTGTTATAAATACCTCCATGTTTCAAAGCATGGAGAAAGTCGTCCACTCTGGAAAAAAGTGGTCTTTTCTGATGGATTAATTACTTTGTTGGAGTTTAGCAAACCTTAAAATACAGTAATAAATTAATGGGAACTGTATAATCCACAGCATTCAGCCTCTAAAATTCATCTGTTAGCCTAAGGGATTCTCCAGAGTGGAAAGTCGCCAGTATTATGGCTGTATATTGGCAACTTTTGGGGGGGGGTGAAATAAGTTAAGAAACCTGTAAATAACAAGTAAATCACTCATAGATAGTCTCAAGTGATACACATGCATCAGACATGATACATAAGGATGTTTTTAAGTGTAAAAATCTTCACTAGGAAGTCCTATTTCTTCTTCAAAGTATCTTGAATGTGGCGACCTTGATCCATTTTCTCACCAAACTGGCAACTTTCCTACCACACTTAGAAACATGCAAATACCTATGTAGCTACCTAATCCTATCCTATGAATATTGTAAAGACCTAGGTACATCATGATCATTAGGTATATGTAAAACTTCACAAATTATAATTTATCGGTACATTTAACTACAGATACGGTGAGATACCTACCCATGTTACAGAGTACCTGTCTGCAGAATAAGGAACATTTTTCCAAGACCCTCTGCTGGAGTTTTTGATTGAATTTTAGAAATTGGTGATCACTGAGGGAGATCTTGAATTAATTCCTATGTTACCATTAATTTTGCTGCGGGAGATTTTGAATTAATTCCTAAGTTACCATTAATTTAGCTGCGGGAGATTCTGAATCTGCTGCTGAGAGTTGGAGAGTAGCTCTCTCTCAAATTAAAGTCTGCGGGAGAAGAGACACATTCTGCAGACTGGACAGAGTATGTCAGTTAAAGCCAATTAATTGACTTAGATTTCAAAAGGTCAAAACTCAGATATCTCAAATTAGCTATTTGGCTTTAAATTTTTAATTAATTTCTAGGTATGTTGCTATGTTAATTTAGGCTTGAAATCTTCAAAATATGAGTCAAATTGGCTTGGCTCAGAATTTTAGTGAAATTTTGGCTCAAAAATTGGCTTACAATTTTCCAGCCTCTGAAACATGGATACCTAATACTACCTAGAACTAATATTTTTGGCTTGAGTAGGTATTATACTTTTAAAAAGTAACTGGTATCGGACTTGGTATTGGTTACCTACCAGAATTTTAAAGTAACTATAATTGGTATCGGTTACTAATATGGTATTGGTCGATGGTGCATCTCTAGTAAACAGTTAAATAACTGTTTTATATGTTCAATGAGAATTTTAAACTTCATTCAATTCACAAGGTAAGTTATGTAACTAGAAACAATTATAAATATGTAGCTAGGTATACTTTATCAATGCATTTTCTCAGAGTGACTTACTAAATTCGGCCCAGTTACGAAATACAACTCCTTTAGAATACAAAAATTCGATCCGACTCCTTATATGGTAATTAAATCGTATCTCTTCAGTATTCCTACGGTGAGAAATTTGGCAGAGTCGCTTTTCATGACAGCTACATACTAGGTTCAGAGAATGTTCATTGAGTCGGCAATATATCATTTTGTTCAAAAATAAGTCAACAAAAATTAGTAATGCCGCTGACTAGATTGTATTTGGTGGTAAATTCCAATGATATAACGGGAGATATTCAATTTCTCAAATAAAAAAATTCCTGCAATGTCGGAGGATATTTAGCTATTAATTCCTATATTACCATTAATTTTTGGAGGGGAAACTGGAAAAATGTTGGAGGACTAGACAAATTGATGGAAAATGATGGCAGCTATTTCTCAGATTTTTGAAAAAGTCAGAGGAGTTCAGCGCACCAAATACAAACAGGGTAATGCAGACGCCAAAAGTCAAAATTTAATTCCAATTTTGAAAGTCGACAGTCGTATATACGGACAATACCTACCTAATTATCAAAAGTAAACATACCTTAATATATAATTGAGAGCGTATCAGCCAATCAGAGAGAGGCATACAACTGATATCTGCCAATCCATGTTAAAGAGTATGTCAGTTAAAGCCAAATTAATTGGTTTAAATTTTAAAAAGTCAAAACTCAGATATGTCTAATTGGCTTAAAATTTTGAATTAATTCCTATGTTCCCATGTTAATTTTGGCTCGAAATCTTTTAAAAGTAAGGCTTGGCTCAGAATTTTTGTGAAACTTTGGCTCAAAAATTGGCTTACAATTTTCCAGCCTCTAAAACATGGCAGACAATCACAGAGAGCCTGAGAGAGGCATATTTTCTTTCATAGTTATTCATTTTTTTTTCGATAATTAGTCCGAGAGCATCAAATTAAAATGACAAGAAGTGACAACATCATTCTTAACAAAAGATTGCAATCTTTCACAGAAAACAGATATACATCACATGATCGCGGCATGCGCCATATCAAAACAAAATGGCGGCGTTGTTTACATTTCAACAAAGATGCGCGGTTCCGCCGTTTATGATTCCGAGTCAGTAATTTTAATTTTAAATCTAATTAAAGTGCTCATAGTCGTCTACTTATGGGAAAAATACTTATTTTCTCAAATTTTAAGTCGACAATTAATCGGCGACTTAGTACATACTCTTAAACTAGGGCTATATAGAGCCAATATAGGGTCAAGCAGGTAAATTGCGGCCCACTAACTAACTGTGGCCTCTAACAACAGAAACGCCATAGCTTCAAAACACTTGTTAAAAACATAAAGTAATAAATTGTAGCATGCACTCCAGTCTGCAAAAGATTCATGTAGTTGTGAAGTTTATCCGGCGACTCTTTAGGCCTTGAAATTAGTCTCCTGAATTATCAGGCAACAATTTTCTAATTAATTCCTATTTTTACATGTAATTAGTGGAGAGAAATTTGAGATTTATAGCCATTTTGGAGAGAAATTTGAAAATCTTTGGAGACAAACTGCCCCAAAAAATTAAATATCTGGAGACTAATTGTGCATGCTTTGCAGACTGGCATGCACTGTGCTTAATTTGATAGCTATGCAACATTTTAATGTAATTTTAAATTTCGGTTCAGAATCCTTTAGAGACTTACTTGTGAGAGCCGCAATTAAAAATTAAAGGGCCGCAATTTACCTGCGTCATTTTTATATCATAGTTACGGCAAACTATGTCAATTTATTCATGTGATTGCTTCAAACATTTGAAGAAGGATATTTAATTGTAATATTAAGTTTAATATTGGATATTTCATTGTATTATTAGTTTTAATAAATTAAACTTATTGAATTGTACTTAAATTGAATGGTACAAACAGTTGGTGTCTGTTGGTCCTACGTTTCGTATAACACTGTACTTTCTATTAGGCCAGTTTGAAAAGTAGTTATCCTCAGACCCAGGATTTTTTACAGAAATTGGAATTTGGGCGCAGCAAATAACATAGGAACATAGGAATTAAATAGGACTTGGGCGCAGGAATAATCCACAAATCCTGCTCTACTTTTCAGACTGGCTATTAGGTAATGACCTCAATGAGAAAAACTGTTCTGTACTTTCTAATAATGACCTCAATGAGAAAAACTGTTGTGTAATTTGTTGTATCCACTAGTTTGTTGTTCTGCACACTTCATGATTGATAATGACCTGACAGGGGGGTTTGGGGGCAGCACGCCCCCAGTCTGTATTTGGTGCACAAAATTCCACTGACTTTTTCAAAAAGCTGAAAAAATCCACCATAAATTTCCAGTAATTTGGCTGATCCACCAACATTTTCCCAATTTTTCCACCGAAAATTAATGGTAACCTAGGAATAAATTGCTTAAAATCCACCGACTTTGCCAGAATATTATTTTCAAAGGGAAAATACAGTTTGGGAACGTCTCCCGGTCCCCGATACATCTATGGTCTACCTAACGGCTAACTGATAAGTTTTTATTTACACCTCAGTCCTCAGACAGTCAGACTGAAAGTTAACAAAGGTAACCCTATAAAATTACAAATACAGTTTTCTATGATTAATTTTATTTTCTATTCCAAATTAAACATCTCAATCAAATAATTAAACTGTGGTGTAGTATAAACATTGGATTCAGGTATCGTCAGGCGTCAGACATAAATTTGATACGACAATTACCTAGGGTCAAGCAGGTAAATTGCGGCCCACCAACTAATTGCGGCCCAGATTGCATTAGTTGTTGTCTAAGAGCCGCAATTTCACCAACAGGTTATTTGAAGAGCCGTGGGGATATCATATCTGAGCCGTGGGATAAAAATCGCGAGCCATGGGATAAAAAATATGAGCCGTGGGATAAAAAATGAGAGCCGTGGGATAAAAAATGAGAGCCGTGGGATAAAAAATGTGAGCTGTGGGATAAAAACTACAAGCAAATTTTTGAAGCAATGGGATATAAAGCGAGCCGTGGTGCAAGGAGCAATTACTACCTAGATTTAGTTACTTATTAACAGACCGGGAATATTTGATCAAGTGAAAATTCACATTTGATGAGCCGCAAAGTTTTGAAACTCTATATAAATGTCTTTTAGAAGACCGCGAGTTTCGAAAAAAATTCACAAAGAATGCAATCTGGATTGCGGCCTCTAACAACAGAAAAACCAGTCTGCAGAATGTGTCTTTTTTTTTATTTGAGACAGAGTTACTCTCTGACTCTCAGCAGCAGATTCAGAATCTCCCGCAGCTAAATTAATGGTAACATAGGAATTAATTCAAAATCTCCCGCAGCTTGATTAATGGTAACATAGGAATTAATTCAAGACCTCCCGCAGAGATCTCCAATTTCTAAAATTCAATCAAAAACTCCCGCAGAGAGTCTTGGAAAAATGTTCCATATTCTGCAGACTGGCAGAAAAGTAATAGGCAGCTTCAAACCAGACTGTAGGAACTGGTAAACTGTTCTCCAAAAAATCTTCTGCTGTGGCTTCTGTTCTCAGTAAAATTAATGCAAATATAGGAGAAAACTAAGGACTGTAACTGTTCAGACTGTTCGCACAGAAAATGTTAAAAATGTCCCATATTCTATAGACTTGGCTTCAAAACACTCGTTAAAAGAATAAAGTAATAAAGTATAGCACGCACTGCGCTTATTTAGATAGCTATGCAACATTTTATGATTTTAATGTAATTTCAGTTCAGATTTCAGAATGTTTTAGAGACTCTCTTGAGAGGGCCGCAATTGAAAATTAACGGGCCGCAATTTACCTGCGTGACCCTATCAAATTCACTCCATTTATCATTATTCAAATTACCTATCTATAATAGAATGTACAGTGGTGCGCCTGCGCCGTAATCTGGTGCGCCCGCGCCGTGCTGGTGTGCGCCGCTCAGCTTTTAGATACGTATCCAACCATCTCTTTCCAATTACCAAAATATAACATTTTAAGATCGATGAGTCGTATATAATTTTTATATTAGGAAGGTGTCGTATTTCGTGACAGCCATCATTAAAAACACACAAAAGTCATTATTATCCATTGGAAGGAGTCGAATTTCGCAACTGGGCCCTAAATTCTTACATCTTGCAACGGTGCAAGCTCAGTAGCTCATGCCTTTTATGGTGCGTTCCCGTGCTGAAGAACTCGAAGGACGTCCCTCAATTCTACGAGAACAAACCGTTCCCGTGATGAAGAACGTTCGTCAAGTTCGTGGAACTCGACGACACGGTAGGTAGTACTCGAGCTGTCCCTCTTGGCAGCCGTGACGTCACAAACGTAAACAAACAAACAAATAGGGCGGGAGAAACACCTGTTCTTATTTGTAAATTAATAAAATTCATAATTGACATAATATTACATGTTTTGAGATTAATTGATAATTAATTTAACCAACCAAACTAAATTATTGATTGTTAATATTTTTTCAGTATTTTAAAAAGATGAGGGTTACGCTTGTATTGCTACAGCACCTCAACGATATCCATCATCATTATATGCTCCCAATCGCACACATAAATCCTGAAAATATTCCCGCCTGACAATTAAAACTAATATATTTTTCTCTTTCAAAAAAAATTAAAAATACCATTTAAAAATACAATGCAAAGATAAGAATAAAAAGGAACACCCAACCATAATCAATCGATTGCTCCAGCATAGTAACTTTTCCTTCAAACAAACTAGAAATAGCTATCCCTAATTAATTAGTGATATTAATTCCTAAACCACGGAATCGTACACATTGGTCATTGAAGTGGTTGCACAGGAACGCTAACCGAGGGACCGTACTTCGTACCTTGAAGGAACGTTCTTCGAGTTCTTCAGCACGGGAACGCACCTTTAGTTGACTAAAATGGGAAAAACGTGAGCGTGACATAATTAATTGAGTAAAACACGGTAACGCACATATCTTAACTGCGGAAAAAGGAATTTGCGTGAACGCTCATGCAACTGTCAAATTGCGGAAAAAATGAATTTGCGTGCCCGCTCACGTAATTGTCTAAAATGCGGAAAGCTTGATTTTTTGGCGTGCGCGCTCACGCATCTGTCTAGAATGTTGAGAAAAGAAATTTGCGTGCACGCTCACATCACTTTGTTCACTGAAATATGGAAAAAAAATTAACAAGCGTGCACGCTTTCGGAACAGTCTTAAAGGTCCTCTCCAAGCAAATTTTTTTATTGCTTAAATCAACGAGGCTAATATTTCTTATCATTTTACTGCAAACCCCATAAAATTTGATAGCATATTTTTAATTTTATATGCTTTTAAAGATTTTTATAATCCAAACTTTACAAACCTACTTTACTTCCGACTTTCTAATTTTAAGTCTGAAGAAGAAGAATGTACACCATTTGTTTTGATTGTCAACTAGGTATTCGGTTTAATAAATCTATTTATTATTTGTTTAAAGGTTTAAATTTGGATAAACTTAATTATTATAGAAACGTTAATATAATTTTAGAAACAATTAATATCTTAAAAGAAGGCCAACAAAGAATTGTTTGTTTAAAAATCTAAATTTACAATCAAAACAAAGAGTGTACAATCTTCTTTCTCAGCGTCATGTTGGAGATTCGCTCGATTGTTGCTCATAGAGTATTAAAAAACTTTAGAAAGCAAATAATAAAATATATACTGAGCCGAATTGTATGCAGTTTGCGGAATAATGATCCTAGATCTTAGTTCTATAATATTATGTAATAAACTCATTTTTTCATCGGAGCCTGGAGAGGACCTTTAATGGGGTAAAAAGAATTCGCGGTTACGCCCACGCCAATTAGGGTTGGCTAAGCTAGGAGTCATCGGACTCATGTTGAGTACCTATATCCACATTTTAAAAAATCTCATTAATTTTTTTTAATGTAACCTTTTATTTTGTTTGTATCCTTGAAATAAAAATAACGTCAGTACAGGTACACAAAAACATATGTTTTACAGCTGTTATACCTATTTCTGTATTCACTCCATTGGAAAATCGACTCTTAACGACGACATTAAAGGCCCTCTCCAGGTTCCGGGGAAAAAATGAGTTTATAACATAATCTTATAGAACTAAGGTCTACGATCATTATTCCGCAAACCGCATACAATTCAGTTCGGTATATATTTTTATTATATTATTTTAAAGTTTTTTTTAACACATTTTAAAAAATCTCATTAATTTTTTTTTAATGTAACCTTTTATTTTGTTTGTATCCTTGAAATAAAAATAACACCAGTACAGGTACACAAGAACATATGTTTTGCAGCTGTTATACCTATTTCTGTATTCACTCCATTGGAAAATCGACTCTTAACGACATTAAAGGCCCTCTCCAGGTTCCGGGGAAAAAATGAGTTTATAACATAATGTTATAGAACTAAGGTCTACGATCATTATTCCGCAAACCGCATACAATTCAGTTCAGTATATATTTTTATTATATTATTTTAAAGTTTTTAATATTCTTTGAGCAACAATTGAGCAAATCACTATCCTGACGCTGAGAAAGAAGATTGTACACTTTTTGTTTTGATTTTAAATTTGAATTTTGGCCTTCGTTTAAGATATTAATTGTTTCCTAAGGTATACAAACGTTTCTATAATAAGTTTATTCAACTATATTCCTTTATACGAATATTAAATTGATTTATTATACCAACTATCTAGTTGAAAATCAAAATAAATGGTGTACATTCTTTTTCTTCAGACTGAAAATTAGTAAGTCGGAAGTAGAATAGGTATTGTAGAGTTTTGATTTTAAATTTTTTTAAAAGCATATAAAATTGAAAATATGTTATCAAATTTAATGCGGTTTGCAGAACAATGAAAAGAAACATTAGCTTCGTTGATTGAAGCAATAAAAAAAATTTGCTTGGAGGGGACCTTTAATATAAGAGAATTTATCCTGTACCTAGAAATCTACTCATAAAGTATGGTTGGTTTAGTAAGTGATCAATCTAAGAAATATGCCAATTATTAGGTTTATAAATTTATATTCATAATAATTATTATGATTTTTTTTAGTTACATATTCCTATACCTATGTAACTAAAAAAACAAATAATTAAACCTAATAATCCATAGTAATACTGTAATAATAATAATAATATTTAATAATAAAAATAACATTTTAAACCTAATAATACATTATAGCAATAATAATAATATTAATAACAATAAACTTTTAAACCTAATTATCGGGCATATTTCTTAGGTAGATCACTTACTAAACCGGAATCAGATTTATGTGTAGATTTCTAGGTACTGGATAAGTTCTCCTATATTAATCTCGAGAGAATCGATTTTCCAATGGAGTGAACACCGAAATATATCTAACAGCTGCTACACATGTGTGCTTGTACACCTGTACTGATGCTATTGTTAAATGAATATACCGTGGGAAACTGGGAATACAAAGCGGCCCTTAATATTTGCGAATAGATTTCAATGCTGTTTACTTGAATGAATCTCTATGAAGTAAGTGTTTTCCACTCTAATTATCAAATGTAGTAAAATAGCTCCAAATATTAATGCATCACAGTAAAATCGGAACCTATATTGAAATAGACATTGTTTGTTCAATTTCTGTAGGGTTTCAGTGTTATATAGGAGTAAATTACAAGGCAATAGAATGAGTTTCTATGTCATTTCTAAGGAACGACATTACACAGTACTACCTTTAATTACAAGGTACTGCCTTGGTAGTTAACGTATTAGCTATTACAATTCCCTTTTTATTTTCAGTTCAATTTAATGAAATGGTATCGTTTCCTTCAATTTTTTTATTAGAAAGTCTTATATTCGAAGACATAATTGATTTTTTTTTTCAATCTAATTCCTCGACAAAATGGATTTTTACTTTCTTTTCTTTTCTCTGAACTCAGTTTCCCTCTTTTGGGCTTTTCCATACCTTTCTAAGTAAATTTTAAACTTCCTTTCATACTTTTTGAATTCTTTTTCAAACTTATTCATGCTTAAATCACCAAGGTAAACTTGACTCTCGGCTACTTTGATCAAATTCGGTTCTTTTTCATTCAATTTTTCCATGACTTGAACAAAAATATTTCTTTTACACCATTAATTAATTGAACTTTAATTTAGGAAAATAGTTAGTTTCATTCCTAGTTCTCTTAGTATTAATAGACCTGATTTTCTTGTCGGGAAAATTCATTCCGTCAGTCTACTATGGATTTATCTACATATATCTATTTTTGGTATAAATAGGTAGCAGATCATTTTTTAGGCAACAAAGATTAAATTCAAGATGGGACTGGTTATTTACTAATTTGATTTCCTTACTTTCTAATATTTTGAAAGATGATTTCTGTTCAGTTGATAGTAGTTTTATTTAGGATGCATTTTGGAAGCCAGTGGGTAATAAAAGTTTTAGCCATTTTTCGCGATATTTCGCTTTATTACATAAAGCATATATCTATTTATCTATATTAAGTGCGCTACATTTATCTATGTTTATCTATATTTATTTATCTATATTAAGTGCGCCATAAATATTTGGGCTTTTAATTCACCCCTGATGGGAATAATTTTCCCACTGCACCCTGTACACCTTTATTATTATCATTTAATTCATTCTTGGTTTGTATACAACTTACAATTCTCTCTGAAATTAAATAAACAGAAGCTCCAGTATCTAATAAAGCAGAATATTCATTGTTATTGATTAGTAACTTTAGATGGAGCGTCGCTAATTTCGTCTTAGAGTCGCCTATGGTATTTAGTTAGTCGTATCGTTCTCTATCATCCTCATCTTCCCCATATTTCTTATTATGTCTATCGATATCTCCAAGTTCATCTAATACCCATACAGTGTCATTTCTGCATGTGTGCGCAGAGTTTGAGTGTTTTTTTTTTTTTTTTTTTTTGCTTTTCTTACTACGACAAGTTGTTATATCATGTCTTTACCGGTTGCACGTAGTGCATTTTTTATTCTGCACTCCTTTGCCTCATGTCCTATCTTCCTACACCTCATGCAATAAGGTACTTTGTCCTTAATTCTTTCGTAACACTTGTTTACTTTTTGACTATAAGATTTGCAATAAAAACATTTAACATTGGCTCTACACTCCCTTCTCATATGCCCAGGTTTCCCACAGCCATAACGATATTTACTGTTAACCTTTACAAAAGATTGATTCTTTGCAACTTCAATTTTTTGTTTAAGTTGATACAGTACTTCCAGAGACCCCACATTAAACTCCTTAGCCCTCCCACCTTCATCTTTTATTAACTTGTCCCTTTCGGCTGATTGAACGGTCTTTGCCATAAATCTCGTTGACGAAACTAAGGGAGTTATACTTGTTAATTTATTATTAACCTCAGTTTTTCATTGATTGGCAAGGAAAAGAGGTACATAGAATTTCTGGATAATATCCATACAAATTACGGTCTCCCTACCATCATCATTAATAAGGTTCTAGGTCCTTTCGTCGAAAACGCATTCGCCAAAAACACATTCACCGAAAACACTTTCGCTGCAAGACACTTTCGCCGAAAAATTGACAAATATTTACCTAAATAAGGTATATGGGAGAACCGGGAGCATTCGGACACTTTTGGAAAAAAAATAATTCGTAAACTAATTCGAATTTAACTATATAAAGATTTCTGTATGTAGATAAATCATTTTACTTCAATTTGTATCAAGACTATTTTACTTTGGATTATTTCTGGGTGCATACTGGCGAATGTTATAATTATTGACTCTTCCATTCATATGAAATGCTGCTTCATCACCAATCACGATGTCTTCTACGAAGCGAGCATTTTTTTGCAGAAACCAATTTGAAAAATTTAGGCGGCGAGGTAAATCCGGTTCTAATAGTTCATGCCGTACATGAATCTTGTAAGCATGATACCTTACATCGTTTTTAACAATCCGGTTAAATGTGCTTTTACTGATGTCCAACCCGTTCCTTCTCGTTGATATTTTTGAATTCTCAATTAGCTTTCCACGAACACGATTAATGTTTTCCCTTGTTCGTTCTGTTCTCCTGCAACCCGATCGCTCTCTGTTTAAATTCGAAGTTGTTCCTTCAGTTTTGAACTTATTAACATTTGTCCATATGGTCTTCTTTATTGTTGGCGAAGCTCTTTCCGGAAAGCGTTGTTCAAAATCTTGTTGAACCAGTTTAAAGGTGACGCAGATTGACGTCATCATCTGATAAACTATGATCACTGAACTATAGCTGGTCATACACAATCATGTGCACCTGACAGGTGTGCTTAAACAGTCACGCATGTAAGATGCACATGATTTTGTGTCCAGTTTCAAGCATATAACGAGCCACTGTACACCTGTGGAATTAGTGTGGAGCCAACAGTCAGATAAGGCAGTGTGTGTCTTTCTTTGGTGTTGTTCTCCACACTCGTATTTTGTTTTGATTCGGTGCTAGGAAAATTTATCCGCGTATATTTAAACTCCATTTTACAAATTTGAAAAACTAAATGGTTGTGAAATGTTAATAATATCTTTCAGCTTTAATCTGCTCATCACTTGCGGAAATTTATATTAAGTGGTAAAAAGTATTCGATAACAACAGATTAAAAAAAATATAAGATTTGAAAAGCACATTCAGAAACCTTATAATAATATTTATTTTGTTTTATAATGTATATAATTAATAATTAATCGTACAACAATAATATACATATTTTATCACCATTTTTAAAGTTAAGGGGCATGATATTAATTATTTGGGTGGGAATTTTCCGGGGTTGGCAATTGTCCGGGATGGCAATTGTCCGGGGGTGGCAATTATCCGCGGGTGGCAATTGTCCTAGCACCACCAAATCACAACTCAATTTATTTACCAAACGGTAACTAAATCGAGGAAAAGTAACAATAAATTTATAATTGTCACTGCTTGATTTATATCTCATTCTCTATGAGTTATGATGAAAGAAAATTTCTTTTAGAGTTAGAGTACTATACAAGCCTATTATTAAACAGTGTTTCAGTGTTTAAAGTTGTAAACTTATTAAAGGTTTTAAAATCCAACCATAGTTTAGCTCTAATTTAGTATAGGTGAGTAATTAATAGATACTAAGATTTCTATAATTATTGTGTTACATTGAACAAACAGCAATTTTATGCTCTATTAAATATTTTTGGAAGAAGGGTAGGGTACTAAGTTTCAAGTTATTGGTAGCTATGTTCTACATTTTCGGACACGTCCGAAAAGAAAATATGATGATTATTATTATTCAACTTCTATTCAAATTGGTATCATGAATACCAATTGATATAAAAGTCAAATAACGATTATTACATAGAGATTTTTACGTGTTTGAAAAATTGAACCGTGCGATAACACAGAACTTACCCTAAAATGGGACATGTTGAATTTCCGAACCAATTACTCTTAATAAACTCATCTGGATTATACAGGGTGGGGCGTAAGTTTGGAAGCAATTTTTCAAACATTAATATAATTCTTAAAATAAGTTCCTAAGTAGGTGATAGGGTTTGAACTATAGTAGAGACACTACATTATGAAGTGGCAGTGTTATTTTTTACAAAAAATTAGTCAATTCAAAAATGTCAGGCAAAAAAGAAGCCATTATTGCTCTATACCGTGCCGGGAAGTCCGATTCCGTCATTTCAAAGACTCTCTCAATAGCGAGATCGACTGTTTGGAAGTGTGTGAAGCGTTTTAATGAGAGAGGAGACTTGACTGATCGTCCAGGAAGTGGTAGACTGGCTGACCTGTGTCATAGATATTTCTCATTGATCATGGAAATATTAGTTTAATAGATTTCACTAGTTTAAGCCTATGAATGTTACCCATTTTCTGTTCTAACGTTTAGACTTAGTCTAACCTATAGCAACTTCGATATTATTATTTTTTTCTCTATTTTCGTTCATTGTTAATATCATCTATGAAATTAGTCGCCGACCTATTTACTTTCATCCTTTACTCTTTTGCCCGGAGAGCCACTTTCCTATTCTTAAGAGTCCCTTGTATTTAACTTCTTCTATCGCTTTCTGACTATTTCTATCTATCGCTTTCTGACTATTTCTATCTATCGCTTTCTGATAATTTCTATCTATCGCTTTCTGACTATTTCTATCTATCGCTTTCTGATAATTTCTATCTATCGCTTTCTGACTATTTCTGTTACAATACCAGTCTCTTGTGATCCTTTCTAAATCTATTTTCTAACTAGTTTCCTCGCCCTTAAGTAAACGTCATGGACCCTATTTCCGTGATGGTGCATTTTGGTTATTTTTGTAGATTATGCTATTCTGATTATTCACTAGGATGTCTATTTTGTTTTGTTTGTCCACAGTTACAAATATCTACTTATTTGGCAATTACATAATAGCACTTCATGCACGTATCTTGATTCATACTGCATACTAAGCCCAAATACCCAAAGTAAGTTTTGCACTAGTGTTGGTTAATGGTTTCTTATATTTGAATTCTCATCTGATACATAAATGTTTAAATGAACTAATTGTATATCAGATAAATATTTATTGTAATTTGATGTGTATTCCTACAGATCACTAATAAAAAGACTCTGCCACACGCACTGTGTTTAACTCGGCCGCTAGTTTCGAGACAATCACTGTTGCAATTTAATCTAACATATCAGTTCAAATCAATACATGATTAATTGGAGGAGCCATTTCAATATTGTTACATAATAATTAGAATAATACTGGCAAATGTGTGAAAATATTTTTAAAATAATTTTAAAAACATACTTATGAAGCTAAAACTGGTAGTTCTTCTTTTCATTTATTTTTTTGTAATTTCATCATCATAATTTATCGTGAAATATGCAACATTTCAAGAGTTGATGTGCTAAATATATTAAAATATATATATATATATATATTAAATGCTAAATATATTAAACTAATATTCCGCCTAATAATTTTTAAAACGATCATTTAAGAATTATGTTTGGGCCATTTATAAGGTTCAGAAATTATATTTTCAATTAAATTCATTTCAATACAACTAAAACAATACAATTAAAATATATCATCATCATAGACGATATATTTCCTTTTTGATCGTATGAGATACTGATGTGAGCTTTAGCATTGCGTAATGAATCTTTTGTTCTTTTCTGTTTCGAACAACCTCAAAAAAAGAAAAAATTAAATAAGTATACATGCAATAATTATATTCTTTTATGTAGGCTAACATTTTGAATATGGGTTAGGTATAGCATCTTAATTATTCTTTATTTTTAGTTTTCTTTATATTCTTCAAAATATTTTCGATATTTTCAATATTTAAGTTCTTTTCATTTACTTGGTATTAGGATAATTAATTAAATTCGAATGGTCATTTATTTACATGGGTAGTACAATTATTCGTTTATTTGATTGATTTTTGACCGTTATCGTACCTTAAGAGAGTGAGAGTGAATTTGATTAAATTAATTCTACTTTAGTAACAGAACAAAGAATTTCATAAATATAGAATAATGGAGATTGGTTCTGAAATTTGAGGTTCAAATTCAATCTGAGATAAGATTGAATTTTAACCTCAAATCTCGGAACCAATCTCCATTACTCTATATTTATAAATTTCCTTGTTCTGTTACTAAAGTAGAATTAATTTAATCAAATACACTCTCAGACAGTGTGAAGAAGGCAATGTTTGAGGGATATCAACCTCATGTATTCCAGATTAATAATTTTAATAAATAGCTTATTACATATAATTTATTGTAGATTTCTTTCCACAAGATGGTTACCTCACTATTCAAACTGTTGATCATTCAAATGACAGTAAGTGATTGAAAAAGTCCTAATTTATAATATTTATGAAAACAATTCACTTGCTAGTAACTTATTAATTCCTTTTTTCAGATCCAGTTAACTTTGGCCACGGCTTTGGAAGGACGAACTGCTCACTACGTAAGGAAAATTTAATTTCTAGAATACTTCATACTCAATCATCCTCATATATCTTGACACATACATACAATGTTTATTCACTTCTCCAGACATTTGGCATCATACGAACTTACTGGTAAAGGAAGCGGAATTTATTGAGAACGATAAAAGTCTTCACATTGAAATTAAATAAATTGTATTGCTCATATCTTTAGTATTCTTCCTATAATCCTCTTACGTGTTTTCTAAAATATTCAGGTGGAATTACTAAAAACGACTTCATCCGATGCAACCGACCAAATCATCACTTGTCCAGTATATTCTATCCGACCTGCCAATCAAACTGTGAAGTTTTATAAACATATAGTTTCTGAGAATCAGTTCAACAAAACTGATGATTGGACTTTGAAAAACGACACTGAAACTTTTGCAGATTGCGCTAGTGTAGCTGCGTCAGATGGTAAGTACTTTAATAATTTTAAAGTAACTAATCAATGGATATGATACTCTCAATTTCGATGAATTTTTACTTTTATTAATTTACATCAGGGTATAATATGTTCCTGTTTGACGATAATGAGTGCAGTGTTTCAAGTTTTCTCTACACTCGTCTTGATGAGCCTTGTGGAGACGAGACTGCTACTGTAGTCTACATGGTTGAGGCTTCAAGTAAGCAAAATCATGAGCACTAGATAACTAATCAGTGCAGTATATAAGATAATTTTTCTCAAGTATATTCAGTATATTTTCAGCGCCATTTGCCAATTTGCACGAGCGTGCGTTAAAACCTTCACTTTATATATTATGAAATCGAGTACTAATAAACGTGTATAGGGGAACTGCCCCCCCCCCCCATTTATTTCATTTTATACCCTAACTTGTTTATAATCATTTATCCTTCAGCAAATCCGTTTTCATACTTAGTTTCAAATAACTAAATATGATATTGAAAGATAGAGGGTTAGATTCACATTCATCGATAAAGAGTTAAATTTTTTTTTAAAAAGGCCCCCTGCCAGAAGAAGCAAACCTTTAAATAATTAAAAAAAAAGCAATTATCTTTATTAAGACAATGAACATTAAAAAATGAAAGATAAGCTTCTCTGCTCTACGACCATGGCTCCGACCATCGCCATTGGTAGTGGCCTCCAACCGACTGTGAGGTGCGTATAGCAGGTCACAGAGCAACA
This sequence comes from Caprella mutica, assembly GCA_947561585.1. Classification (NCBI taxonomy): domain Eukaryota; kingdom Metazoa; phylum Arthropoda; class Malacostraca; order Amphipoda; family Caprellidae; genus Caprella; species Caprella mutica. Next base: position 76,812 of record CANNZV010000707.1, read on the forward strand.
CCCAAACTGCGGTCATCATACTTCTCCTTGACTGACGTCAGGATACTGAAAGCATTGCCCCTCTGAACTGCCAAACCAACTCTCTGCTCTAACCAAAAGGTCTCTCTCACATCATCAGTGACGTCGGTAATGCGACGGCCGATTTCAGTAAGGAGTGCGCCTGTCGTTTCACCATAGCTACCTGCCGTTTCCACCGCTATGGGTTCGAACCGATATCGAATGCCAAGAGCCGCATATTTGCGTCGCTTCCTCCCCTCCGCCTCCTTGTCTGCGCTACCAGGTGACAATGCCGAGTCGATCAAGTGAGACGCCGCGTAAGTGTCTACACATGTTGCATCCCAACAAAAACACCTCCCATCTGTAAAAGGGAAGACTGAGATACCATCAGGCCGCTTACCATCACCCCTATCAACCCCCAGAGGCTCAAGCACTGAAGGGATACCAGCCGAAATCAAAGCTCTCCTAATAACATCATTCAGGGCTGCATGTCTTGGATGGCGTCCAGCACTGTAGCGACTTGATAGACCGTGAAGTCCCCTTGAATCCACCCTCTGGCCGCATCGGCACACGTGTGGCTCAAAGATGTCCGCACCAACACGTAGCGCAATCGCAACCCGAAAAGACTCTGCGTCGAGTAGCGTTCCAAGTGTAGGAACTGGAAGCGCATGTAATCAAAGTCCGCTCTCTCTACATGCAGATGTCAGCAGACGTGCCCTAGACAATTGATCAGCCTCCTCGAGCAGTCTGGCCACAGTGGCTACCGACTTAGGGTCATCCCATGACCTCTGTCGACTCTCATTAGCTCCCTCAGCTAAGGCTAAAGACTCACTTTGCCATTTCTCCACTGCTGCTCCAAGCTCTCGGTCATCCCCAATCTGTGTTCTGCACAGAATGTATCTAACCAAATCCTCGGTAGCATGAAGGGAAGAAATGAATGCGGGTAGCGCAATGTCCTTAGACATCCTGATTCCTAATCCCCCAAACCGTACGGGCAACGATGCCTGCACAATTTAGTCTCCCTAAAACTTAACGTTGGTAACCATCGAAGGGGCTGATACAATGACCTTGTCGAACTGTGAAAGATCCTCACTATTCCTGTAAGCTGGTGAAGCACGTAGGATATATTGAAGCTTAGGCACGGCAAAACAGTTCTTGAGCAAAGCAAAAGCTTTATGGTTCTCAATCAGTTTCAACCTTGACGAAAGCCTCTCCAAATCCTCCCTCTTCTCAGCAACATCTGCTGGTATGCCCCTCTCCATGAGTGGTGCTCCCAGCAAGCTTAAATCTTCCACTGGAACGACCCTCAATCCTGGCATCAACCCCTCAAATAGATTCCTCGTAATTATTGATTCTTCCTCAGAATGATTCAGCAAAATCAGTTCACACGTCTCTCGGTTGATATCCAGTCCCACTTCAGCAAGGTCATTGATTAAACGCTGCAAACAAGTGAATTCCTTTTCAGGTGAATCTCCGATTGTCTCGTCATCGAGATACCAGACATTCAACTCAGTGTCCACCCTTCGCGTTATCTCATCAATTTCCAAAGAGAAGAGAGATGGACCGAAAGGGTCGCCCTGCTGTAAACCCGTAGCGGATACGAGGTTTGTCCCCCCATAAAAAAGTGTTGTTGGACCAGAATAAGCCTGCCAAATCAGTCTATAAAGCCCCTGAGTCCTTTGTTTAGCCGCATTCAGGAACACATCTCGTCGTAGGCTATTGAAAGCATTGGCCATGTCAATCTTGAAAATAACCTTTTTACCTTCTAACCCAAGATATCTGCGAGTGGCATGAGCTGCCGCTTCGCAGCCACCTCGAGTTGCAACCCCTAACTGTATAGGGCGCAAGGATTCTCCAAGACTAGCTATCATGGGACGTGACCCTACTTTCACAGCCAAACGTCTCAAAGTGTTCCTTACAGCAATAGGACGCACGCCTCCGTCCTTTTTCTCCAAAGCAGTCAAAGTGGCTCCATAGAATATCGGTCTAGCAAATTCTGGAACATCCCCTTTCAAAATGAGGTTAACGAACATCGTTAGGGTGGTTAGTAACCTGGCGCCTGCCTCAGAAGCTTTACGGGAGACAAGAGACTGCAGGTGACACGGACGTAACCCATCGGGACCCCCCGCTGAGCCTTTCCTGAACGAAGACAAGGCCTTTCTGACGTCTTCCTCACTGGCAACGTGCGGCTGGCAGTCATCTTCTGGCCCTGCAGGCAACAAGAGGTCCTCAGGAGCAGGAGGGTGTTTCCGTTGGAGAGCCGTCAAAGTTTCGTCATTTTCAGGCGAAATCTCCGACGACGAAGCCAACAGACGCACTGCTCCGGTAATGTCTCCTTCAGACAACTTATCCGACACACGCTTCCCCAGTTGAACATCCTTATTCATTGTTCCTACACCTAAAGCGCCCTCCTCCGGAATGATTAACAGGTGCTCTTCCATGAAAGACGCGACCTGTCTTTTCACTTCCGTTGTTAACGAAGTATTCCGTTTTGCTTCAGAACTGCGTTGTCCGGGACTCCTGAGAGCCCAATAGCAAAAGCTCAAGAGTCTATCCCACGCAATGGGGGTTCCCTCCTGAATTACTCTTTCAAGTAACTTTTGCAACGCGTCCGCTACGCAAAAGATGGCTCCTTTAGGGACTATCCTCAGTACTTTCATGCTTCTACGCACCGAGAGATGTATGCCTCCAAATCAATCGTCGCATCTGTGGCGGGTTGTGGTGTTATCACCCCCCGCCCCAGACACGACACACATGACCATCGAGGGATAGCATCTGCTTGGCGCCTAGACAGACCCACGCAAGAGAGGTGAAAAACATCTCTGCAACAAGTGCACACAACAGTCCGCTTCCTGATGTTAATAAAAGAACATGACACACAACGGTCCCTTTCTGCCATATGCTCACTAGTGAGTTAAGGAAGTTTTCAGCTGACCTGATTGTACATGTCCTACCGACTAAACAAACTGATTGACTGCTTGTCACCCAAGCGTGCCGCGAAAAGCTAAAGAAGAGGAAGCTAGGTGTCACAGCAGGCAGAAGGTGATAACTAGGGCAGCATAAACAAAGCGCTGAGCAAGCAGAAACAGAGGTGAATAGGTGCTTACAGCCCATCAGAAAATCAAGGTCGCAATCAGAGCGCAGCAGTACACAACCTACTGTGATGGCTGCTCTAGGCTATTATATTAAAGATATAATATAAGAGTTAAATTCACATCGATAAAGGGTTAAATTCACATTAATAATATCTCTCATTTCTTTTAATTTACAGCAAGTGCCTGTAGTAGAAATGAATTCTTTCTGACACAACTTCCTGGTCCTCCTTGTGGCAGTTCATTATCCCCTGACTTTCCAGTCACTTGCCCTAATGACAAAGATTTCTATAAATATGTTGTTTCACAGGATCAGTTCACCAAAGTTACCGATTGGGTATTAAAAGATGATTTCAAAACTTTTGATGACTGTAGCTCTGAGGCTGCGTCAGATGGTATGTACTAAATGGTATATGCCTTTTAAAGTAAATAAGCTATGAATGTGATCTATTCAATTTTAGGCAATTTTTTCTTTTTTATTATTCATTAATCACAACAGGGAAAACCATGTTCATGTTTTACGGAAATCAGTGCAAATATTCTCTTTCTATCTTCGCCCGTCTTGATGAATCTTGCCCAGACGATACTGCTACTGTAGTCTACATGAACAAACCACCAGGTAAGAAGAAACATGTACACTATTTAGTGAAAAAATTAAGATAATTTTTTTTTTATTGAACACAATATACCCTTTATAATGAGGAATTGGAGTCAGGGTCACTACCAATTCCATAAAAAACAACACTTAATTCTACTGCTACTAGGGAACATTGAGGCCCACATAAGCTAAGAGCTTCGAGGGCAACCTAAAATTAAATTAAAAAAAAAATCACATTACTGATATTAGCTTACAAGACAGACATGCACGATTATTAACAATGTTAAGAGTCTAATAATGACTTTTTAAGTTTTGATTTGAATGCAATTAATGACTCTGCTTCCCTAATGCTAAGATCAATCTGATTCCAAAATTTACAACCTACATAATAAATAGATGACTGAGACTTAGTTTTAGAATATCGAGGTAAACTAATTTGAGAGTTATTGCGCGTTGAATAGCTATGCTATAGCATCTTTTTTATATTTTACTTATACGATCGAAATTGTGGGACCGGTTCATTACTCGGAACTTACTCTAAAAAGTGTTTACACTACTAAAATAAATTATTAATGAAGAGATTTTAAATTCAACTTTTTTATTTTTGTGTAATGAGACAATAGAGAGATGAAATTAAACGAAATTCAATCGTAATAACCCGAATGAGTTTGACTATCAAAATGAACGGGAAGGTTTGACTATGTGTTAAAAAACACATGTCTTATTTATAAACCCACATTATTGCATCTTTTAAAAGTTGTTAGCATGTATACTTAACTGATATGTACCAAATTTCAAATAAAATATTATACATATAAAGAGAGAAATAAAAACATATGTATGTTTTTAAGACATTGACAACTGAGAGAGCAGAGCTGTAGGTGGAGTGTGACCCAATCACAGCTCTCACATGTGTGTGTCCACCATGAAAATATGGACAGATGTGTGTCCGACCGAACTGTATTTCTACGTTGCCACACGTCACCACAGTACAATTAATTTCCTAATTTACTTGATTTATGCTGTTTACACTGATACGTAAATATATTTTAACTTTTAAATACAAAAATGTATTTACATAGGACAAAGTCAAGAAATTCCGGTAAATATAAAGGAATATCATGAAAGATATAAAGTAATTTAAATTGGATATGCCTAGTAAACACACGTCAAACTCATTAAGGGTACGGTTACTATGCATGCGTATTCGAGCGATTTTTCGCACTGACGATATCGTCAGAACTGATCGTCAGTGCGAGGTGGTTACACTGCACGCGATTTCTGATCGTCAGTGTGTTACTGCCCCATTAATATTGGGGTCTAAACTATGTTTATTTGATATAATGTTCTGGTGGAATTAATACATATGTTCCTCTGAAATAATAAACGCAACGCTAATTAGATTATTATTTTCACAATTTCACTACACACAATTTTGAAATACCCAAATAGAGAAATGATGAGAATATTTTTTATGTAATATAAGTATTGAAAGATATTCCAATTCATTAGAAATAAAAATTGTACAAAGTAACAAACAATTCAAGCCTTTATATATAATTATATTATGATTAAATTAATTTTATATAATTAAATAATATCTGTATTTTTTCTGATACCTAGTATCAAATGATATATTTCCAAAATGCATGGATAAACAGTAATAGCAATCAAAAGAAATAGAAATATACACAAATTACCGAAAGTTGTCGCAAGTCGCATGGAAAAATCAAACTCATTTGAACGCTGAAGTTGTTCTGACGACTTCGTACGTATTCTGACGACCAAATCGCTGCTACTGTAACCCACGGTACAGGAACATAATCGGGTATAGTACCTAGCAGACGACACAAAAATATGACGTCACCACAACAACACATTCCTTGTTTGTGACCGAGTGGCTTATAATTCCTCGTATTTGCATGTTAATATCGAGAAGTTTGAAGTCATTTTAAAGGGGTTTGCTACATAAGAAAAGCGAAAACGGCGATTGAACCTCAAAGTTGAATATATAGATAAAATTCAGGTGTGTTTTTATTGTTAATTTCTTTAACTTATCTATAAAAAATAGGGTCTTGAAAATATGCTACCTAGGAGCGTAAAGTAGTGCTAGTTAACTGCTAAATTGTAGTTCCTATGAATAACAAATAAGGAAAAAAATTATGGAATACAATTTAACCAATGCCTAGTTAGTAATTGATCAGAAAAAATTTAAATTTAGAAGTGCTAAGTTTAAGTAGGTTTTCCCATGTTTCAAAGTGTGGTCAGAGTCGCCATTTCCAGTCATCCGGTGGTCACGTCAAACTATAGATTCTATCAGCTGATTACCATACCCTGTGTTACTGTATCCTGCTGTAACCACTCCTATTGGAAAGCATGAATTTGATTTTCATCCGATTTCATCAGAAGTCGTCAGTGTGAAAAATCGCTTGAATACGCGTCCATAGTAACCGTACTCTTAGGTTAATAGACGTAATCCAAATTGGTACAGTAGAACCTCTCTATAATGAGCTACTGTATACAGCAAAACTTCGTAGTAGTCTAGTAGACCAGAGTTACGTTCCAAGTTTGTTTGGTCTTGTAAGAAACTCACTTTAGTAGTTTCCTACTAGACCAACATAGTTTTCTCTAAAAGTAAAGCGGTGACTTTAACATTTCGATAGCTCTATTTGTTTATGATAACTTTAATGCCAAATGAATGGTGAGTAACATACCAATTGTGAAGAGAAACACATTTAGAAACGGTGATTTTTTTGTTTCAATCAAAATGAATAAAATATTTTTTTCAATTAAATTTTCATTCTATGAAATTATAATAGTCTTCACTGTATCTAGCTATCTGTAACTTTTCACATCAATATTTTTTAGCACAGACTCTACCATTAAATCTGAAACCGATTCTGCCTTGTTTTATCCGAAAAACAGCACAAAAAAATAATATATAATTCAAATTAGATAATTATCTTAAAAACAGTATTGTAAGTATTTCTCCTTGTAATATTTACACTAGAATAACTGTAAGTGACAAAAAATGTGTTTTGTCTAGTACGAGGTTTTTTCCAGTACAGTTTTAAAAATCTCTTGGTCTAATAGGAGGTTTGTCTACTAGGAAGCTGGTCTACTAAGAGGTTTTTCTGTAGTTAATCATCCTAATTAATAGACTCCTGTATAATAAACATACCTCTTTGGTGAACATATTTAGTTGTTCACTATGGCTATAAATTTTCTATGTATCTCTATATAGTGAATTAATTGTATTTCTTGAAAGAGGAGTTTCTACCTGTAAAAAACTGAATCCATGTACAGGGTAACACAAGTTCCGAGACAAGCAAAATATATCAGATATATCATTTATTTAGGTAAAACAACATGAGCAGCGCTTAAGATATATTATAGAGAACGCTGAGAAGACATGTAAAGAAGTTTATTCAATAAACCCTACTCTTATTCGAATGACGGCCTCCAATCTCTCAGAGTTGCTTCAACCGCTGCACCCAACTCATCCATAGGCAGTTTTGCCCATTTTCATTTGCTTAACAGTTTAGTCTTTATTATTCAGGTGTATGGGAATAACTGTACATATTCTTCTCCAATACTTACCACACGCAGACTTCCAACGTATTAAATCAGACTTTCCTGCTCTAGCACAATTTTATCCTTCCAATGAAAAAGCCATGAACTTTTTAAAAATATGAAATGACACTTATTGTAAGTTACATATCATATTAGATTCTATTAACTGTGAAAAATGTAAGGAATTTGCTCACATTGCTTTACATGTTAGTAATTTATGTACAATGATAAAAATTGTGTTGCAGATTTTTTTGTCACCCTGTATAGTGAACCATCCCACAAAGTGTTTTAAAATAACAGTTCTCTACATCGGAAAATTGTTACGAAACATGAAAGTTATTAGTAAGAAATTAGGAAATTGGATTCTTTATATGGATCCATTGTTTTGGAATCGGCTTTATTATTGTTTAGAATATGTCGGATCTAGTTAGCCTATTGGATAATTGGACTTTTTCTTAGCTTGAAATTCAGAGACTGGAAGAAGAACAGAAAAAAATCTTAAATTACATATTATAATAGAATATAGAACCCAATTTAAGTGGTTTACAGTTTTATAACCAGTCAGTAACCTTAGTTCTAATGAATAGAGAAAATAAAAAAGAGAGTGGAGTGGACCTTGAAATAAAACTTATTAAAGTAAAATATTTTTAAAGTTACATTCAAAATTTGTATATCAAAAATAAAATGGATCTTAAAGTTTACATTTAATATTTACTAGTTTAAACAGCATTTGCATTGCAATCCACGGGGAAAATTCCGCTGGGAAAAATTCCTGACACCCTGGTGGTTGTGCTCACTTTTTTCCTGTGTGATTGCGAAGTCTGTCTGGTAAAGGTACCTCCTACACTAAATAAATATTTCTCTAGTAATGCTTTAAATTTCTAAAACTGAGGAAGTATTCGCTTTGCAATTAATTATATAAGAAATTTTCACACTCAACCTTCAGTGTCAGACGTTTTAAGTTTCTAATAGATTAAATAGAAAAACAAGGATGGAGTACGAACTTTATCTCGCATTATCGTAGGTATTTAGGTACACTTTTAAGTTCCTATATAATTTTTTTAAGGGCAATGGTATTTAGGTAACGGTGAAGGTATCCATTTATGATATATCTTTCTATCAGATTTTTATTGTTTTGATTTGTCGGATTATATTTTCTTCGCTTGAAATTATATTCTCTTTTCACTTATATTTTCTTTGCTTCAAATTCAGAAGGTAGAAGAAAAAGCACATAAATAACTTAAATTTCATATAATAATATAAATATAAAACCAAATTTGAAATGTTTTGTAGTTTTATAACCTGTAACCTTAGTTATAATTAATATAAAAATAAAGATCTAAAGTGAAGAGGACCTTCACGTGGCGTTCAGTGTAGTCTACGTTAGAAGTGGATGGTTGACTCGCCTCGCAGGGACATCGTAAATCTTTTAGAGATCATCAATATCATTAATAAATGTAACTGGAGATAAGAAATAGTGAAGAATTCACGTTGAGATTGAATTAATTCATTTGATACGTTCCATAAACTTGCTAGTAACCATTTATAGTTCAGTAAACCATTTTTCGTATTTAGTTTAAATATCTAAATTAATAATGAAGTAATAACGATTAAACTCTCGTAAATAACATATCTCTTGTTTTTTAATTTACAGAAACATCATGCACGGGTGACTACCTTATGATAGATAACGGCGTTGTATTTACAGGATCTTTTTGTGGTAGTCCAGATGATTCGACAGTCACATGCACTGATGGGGACTTAACTGCTGGTGAGTGCAAAGTAAAATAAATAGATATAAAAAACAAACTCTTCCTATTTTGGTAAACACCATCCAAACGACAATTTTGAAAATTGGACAAAAAAATTTGGAATAACAATTTTATATTTCTTTACGAATTAGTATAAAAATGAATTGTATTATTCCCTGTTTAATGTATTTAAGGCCAAATCTCCTCTACAAATTCTGAGGTTGTGTAAGTTTACCAAACGAGATAAATTTTGAAGCCAAATTTGATGAGTTAAAATGTCGCTGAGAAAAAAAGTGAATTCAATACCCTTTCGTATTGAAATAATCGTATTTCCTTTTTTTCAGATGGTACTGATGACCAGACTTATACTATGGAAAACGGAGAGTGCATTATAGTTGGTTAGATAGGTAACCTTCTCTGGAATAGTTTATGTATAGGTAACAAAATCACTTATCAATACCTATTTCTTAAATAGTCTAATATCCTTTAGAAAAAAACATTGGTCAGTTACAACATCTAATTTCTTTATGTAACATACATGTATTTGTACGCTTCTATACAAAATGATTATATGGCATAAATTAGAATTTTATTTTGTGTACAGACATATAATATACATCACAGATTTATTACAATTTTTTTTCCAATGTTCTCTTAAAAGGACAGTGGTTATTAAAGTATAGAGTGTATAGTTAGTGAATTACATGGTATAGGTAGTGAATTACATGGTATAGGTAGTGAAATACATGGTATAGTTAGTGAATTACATGGTATAGGTAGTGAATTACATGGTATAGTTAGTGAATTACATGGTATAGTTAGTGAATTACATGGTATAGTTAGTGAATTACATGGTATAGTTAGTGAATTACATGGTATAGTTAGTGAATTACATGGTATAGTTAGTGAATTACATGGTATAGGTAGTGAAATACATGGTATAGGTGAGGAATTACATGGTATAGTTAGTGAATTACATGGTATAGTTAGTGAATTACATGGTATAGGTAGTGAATTACATGGTATAGTTAGTGAATTACATGGTATAGGTAGTGAAATACATGGTATAGGTGAGGAATTACATGGTATAGTTAGTGAATTACATGGTATAGGTAGTGAATTACATGGTATAGGTAGTGAATTACATGGTATAAATAGGGAGTGAATTACATGGTATAGGTAGTGAAATACATGGTATAGGTAGTGAATTACATGGTATAGGTAGTGAATTACATGGTATAGGTAGTGAAATACATGGTATATGATATAGGCTATGAAATACATGGTATATGATATAGGCTATGAAATACATGGTATATGATATAGGTTATGAAATACATGGTATATTGAATAGACTATAAAGATTGAAATCCATACTATATACTATAGTAAGTGAAATCCATGCTATATACTATAGTAAGTGAAATCCATGCTATATGCTATAGTAAGTGAATCATATGCTATTTATAGCCGAATAGGTAGTGAAATGCATGACATGATATATACTCATATGGTATGGGTAGTGAAATGCATGACATGATATATAATATATGGTATGGGTAGTGAAATACAATTTATAGAAGAGTAAAATGTATAGAGTTTATGGAATACTGTCATGAAGGTAATGGTGCTCGATGTGAGAAATTAATTTCTTAGTCATGTATTCAAATTAACGATTTAACTACTGAGAAAAGTTACATCTGTTTTTTTAAACTTGCTCATAGAATTTTTTTCAAAATGGCTAATTAAGAAAAGAGGAGTGAGTTGAATTAGATCTGAATTAACTCCCAGGCTTTATTTCCTCTTTTGAATTTAAATGTCAGCTAAAACCTGACTTCGTGAAATTTAGAATATCTCGCCATCTTTTTTTTCAACAATAATTGTTTTAAATTAAAGAAAAGGCATGACTCATAAAACCTTTTCTTTAAAGGTTTATTTTCTTTAAAACCTTTTCTTTAAAGGTTTATTTTCTTTAAAACCTTTTCTTTAAAGGTCCCCTTCCCTCTAAATTAAAATTCCTTTAGGAATGCTTTGAATTTGTAGAACTAAGGTTATTTAACATTTCAAATTTCACAGAAAATAAACAAGTATTCGCTTCTAATTAATTATATGAGAAATATTCTCACTCAACCTTTTCTGTCCGACTTTCTAATAGATTAAGTAGAAGAAAAATGGAGCGGTACTAACTTTTTCTCGTATTGTCGAATATTTAATAGTAATTATGTATTTAGGTACACTATTAGTTTTTTTAGGGTAATGATATTTATAGGTAATGGTACAGGTAGCCATTTTTAATATGTCTATTAGCTATATTATGGATTTGAATTATTTCGAAGTACCTTACTCTTTTTCTTAGCTTAGAAAGTCGGATTGTAAAGCAAAACACACCCGATTCATTTAAATAGCATTTTACAATCAATATATAGAACCAAATTTGAAATGATTTTCAGTTTAATAAGCAGAATTCATACTTCTAATTAATAGAGTAATATAAATTTAGAGTGGAGGGGACCTTTACTGTTTTTTATTGATTTGGTTTTACTTAGGCTATATAATTTTACTGCACAAGTGTTCAGATTTACTATTCATTAAGTTTAAGTTTCTTAGGTTTTTTATTATTTAGAGTTTAATAAAATTAAATAAATTGCATCACAATTTGGTAAAATTTCTGTCTTAATTTCATCTTCTTTTAAACTTAAAAGAAGAATAAGTTGAATCAGAAAAATTGAATATTTCTTCCCTGAAATGCGTTTTTAATTTTGTTTTTCATATGTTAGATTTTTGTTGCACGAGTGTTCAAACATATAATACATCAGGTTTAATTGTCCTACATTAATGAGTTAAATATTAATAAGAGTTTATTGGAGTTAAATGAACTACATTTTAATTTGGTAAAATTCCCATCTTAATTTTCTGTTCACTTGAACTGCAAATGAAGAAATTTAACATTTAGAAAATAGAACATTTTCTAAACTGAAATGCGTTTTTGATGTTTGCACAGAATTTAGTCTAGATTAGTTACCTGATTCAAGTTATTTCTCTTGATAAATTTTATTATTTCTATTACTTAAGTGCATGGACTGAAATAAACACTTTTGGAAATATATTCAGAGTTTTGAAATTTCGATAGTCAGGTCTCTTTGCAATATTGTTTTTAATTACCCTTTACGACCGTGCGTGACGAATTCGTAACATAAAAAATGAAGGACTTTGCTGTGATTAATTGAATGTGTGGAGCCTAGTGACGAATGTAAATAATAATTTAGGAAATTCCAAAACTAATCAAAATTAGTGCATATATTAACTTTTTATTGGCTACTAACTAGGCACATTCAAAGTTTATAAAATTTCATCTTTATATTAAACGGTATATTAATATGTTACTTTCTTGTTAGTGTGTAATGATTTTTCGTAGCTCTGTAGGAGAAATAACTACAGTAGAACTTCTCGAATCCAACCATTTGGTAATTTCATATTATGGCAATCTTCGAAGTCGAAGAATTATCAGACTTTAAGACAAAAAGTGATTAGTAATGTCTATCTATTCTTTGCGTAGTGCAGTTTGGTTCTTTCATTAGAACCGAGTTATCTACTCCACTTTTTTAATATGTTCGCTTTTCTACAAAGTAGTGTCCAAATTCAATGAAACTCAATTGATGCTGTGTTTGGATTTGAGGAGTTCTACTGTATTATATTATTCAGTTTTAATTAACAGTTTGTGTTCAAAAAGGTAAAAAAAATTGTGTGTCAATCAATTGTTTCTTTTTCCTATTCAATCTAACACTGACAGTTTGGTTATTACTTATTATATTGATGAAATAAAAAAATGCATTATTTTAATAATAAGAAACACATTATCAATGTAAAAAAGATTAATGAAAATAGACGTCTTCTTTACTCAAATAGAAAAAGTAAAATATTTTGAAGAAATAGCGAAAATGAAGCAAATTTCTACGTCTAAAATTTTCTTTCAAATACTATCAGAAATTTTATCGGCACAATTAGAGTTGATATTAATATTATCATAAGAGCGTACTCTGTCTGTCCGTGACACTGACCTAATGGTAATGCCTGGCATAGATGAAAAATTATTCTGAAATCGGGTAATAAAAGATCCAATAAATAAATATATTTCTATTGGTTGAAAATATTGGAGCAAAATAAATGTTTCTTGGGTATCATTATCCAAATATTGTTACAGTATTAATGAATGTTTATAAGATAAAAAAAATGATAGGAACAGTATTGGCAATGTTGGAATAGCATTCCCTGATAACATTGTACTATCGGGCCAACGTTGGCAAAGTAAAAGCACAATCTTGCATTGGCACGCCAATGCTATTGCACACTGGGCCAATGAATGGTAAACGACATTGAGCCAACGGTTGCCAAACAGCACTGGCCCAATGAAGGGAAACATTGATTAACCAATCCAGTGATTTTTTCATGTACCAGTATATTTATTAGTCTGGTCTACCGGATCTATTTGGCAGTAATCGCCAGACAATTAGAGGAAATAGGTGCAAACAATCTATCTCAACATTAATCACACCAAATAGCCAAATTAATTCCTCAATTAAGTATATATTTGGAATTGTAGCAGTTTCTGGCAATTTGGTAAAAAATGGGCGTGTTATCCCTTCAATATTTATTTTACCCTTTTATTTATTTCATTCATAAAAATCTGCCTGGCTGCTAGTTGATTCATATATTTAGTATAAAAAGTTATTTTTCCGATTGAAATAATTATTCAGGTTGTAAATTAAACTTTCTATTCAATTAAAATAAAATATTATTATTTGGTTAAATTAACGTAGATAAAATAATATAGATTTGAATTTGAATACCCAACTGATGTATAATGTTTCCCCCTGATTTTAATATATAAGATCTATTTATAGGACGGTTACTACATTGTGAGAACTTGAGAAGTATATAACTGTTGTCTTCACGTGCTCTGTATAGTGTAATCCACATCTGATATAAAATAGCACAGGCCGTAAACCGGCATGACATCGGCAACATTATGTATTAATAACAAGTTTATAATTCATTAATAAGACGCGTTTCATTCATTAGACATTTATAAGTCATTTGCTAGAACGGGGTCAGTGAGTTAGCCAACAGTAGCCCAAAGCAACAGTAGCACTACATCGGCAACGTTAAGTATTGCCTGTACCGATAAGTCGTTTATACGTGGCTATACTGTTCTGGGCCGGTGGACATCCGTGGGGTGGGCCAACGTCGGTTTTTGCTGACCCCATACATCGAGACTGGCATGACAACGTTGGCCCAGAGTTTCGTTCTGAATTGGGCCAACGTTGGCCCAACATTGTAATGTAACTAATGTTTAGGGGAGGGTGGTCATCAATGGGACAAAAAACACAGAAAGATTGATATTTCATTTACTATGGGCATAATATGAAAAATAAAAAAATCCATGTGTAATATAGATATTCCTTTATAAAAAGAAACCAACTCGAATGCTATCACATATTCTGTTGACTAGAAAAAAATTAAATAAAAAACAAAAAAAATTGTCCCATTGTATAACAGCACTGGTGAACAATGGGACATGCCCTGGTAAACAATGGTACAGTTTATCAAATTTGTATATTGTTGAGGTTATGGTAAAATTTCAAGTTCGAATTATCTCTTTATGCTGTCCGAAACTTAGTTAGTTCATATAATATCAGTTTAATGTCCTCTAACTTCACCAAAGCCATGTCAGGAACATTTGAAAAATTAAGCTCATTGCACTTGAATCTTCGCCTAACATCAATATTTCGTATTTATCTTTTTCATGCTTTTGGCCAACAGAATACGTTATAGAAGTCGCCTCAAATTCTACAAGTGCATAAATCTCCATTTTCAACATTTTCGGTCGAGATTTGAGTTCTTCAGACGAATGGATCAGTTAGATTAAGAGTTATATACCAGACCAAGAACAATAGTTCACAGGCCATCTACGTCAGATACTTTATGAAGTGATTTCGAATGCCTTATCCTTAGTGGCACCAGCAAAAAGCTCTTCTTTCTCTGTAAAATGCGTTTTCACGGTTTTAATTTGTATTGAATTATTGAATTCCTCTTTACTAGATGGCGCTGCATTCAATTGTTGAGCCTTCTTATGTGTTGCTCTATTCGAGCAATGATTCAGCCGTTTGCTTCAGTTTGTTGTTTTAAATGGTCAGAGTAGGGTGTTTTCGGCTGGGAGACGAGATGAATCATTTTTGTTTACATTAGTTGTATTCACCCGGTCTTTATTATTTGATGATATTGTATGTTTCAGGTCGTATCAGGTTAATTGTTAGCTTGAAGTTATTTAAATTGTCAACGCTAATGTTGAGTGCTATCGTCTGATTTGATGCCTACCAATGTTTGAGAGGAGAGGATAGTGACCGGAGTTTGGGTCGTAATCACTAGTCAGGTATGACTCGATGAGTGCCAACTATATTTCGACAGCTAGGTTTTTTACTTATTATCCGTATCATGTTTAATTTTGTGTCGGCAGGAATAGTGTAGTACACATTACACAGTGCCTCATTGATGTATATTTAAATACATATTTACCAAAAGTTTGAATAGTGTAAATTGTGTTTTTTTTAATATAGAGCTATTTTACCTTGTGTTTAATAAAGTTGTAAAATTGAATTGTTTATAGATCTGTTATGTAATTTACGTAGGTTTTAGCTCATTAGACTTTTTCCTTCTTTTTAGTACACCTACTGTTGTGCAGTCTCCAAATAAAACTACAACAAGTCACTGGCTTTTGAATTGACCTCTCCCCTCAACAGTACTGACTAGTGGAGGAAAAGTCAGTGCCCCTGTACTGACTTGGAGTGTGAAGGGGGAGAAGTCTGAGGCACTTCTTACTGGTGGATTAGCGCCAGTCTCTAAGGTGCACAGTCTCTAAGGTGCACAGTCTCTAAGGTGCACAGTCTCTAAGGTGCACAGTCTCTAAGGTGCACAGTCTCTAAGGTGCACAGTCTGTAAGGTGCACAGTCTGTAAGGTGCACAGTCTCTAAGGTGCACAGTCTCTAAGGTGCACAGTCTCTAAGGTGCACAGTCTCTAAGGTGCACAGTCTCTAAGGTGCACAGTCTCTAAGGTGCACAGTCTCTAAGGTGCACAGTCTCTGAGGTGCACAGTCTCTGAGGTGCACAGTCTCTGAGGTGCACAGTCTCTGAGGTGCACAGTCTCTGAGGTGCACAGTCTCTGAGGTGCACAGTCTCTGAGGTGCACAGTCTCTGAGGTGCACAGTCTCTGAGGTGCACAGTCTCTGAGGTGCACAGTCTCTGAGGTGCACAGTCTCTGAGGTGCACAGTCTCTGAGGTGCACAGTCTCTAAATTTGCACTGTGCCGACGGATTGAAGGAATCGTGAATTCTGCGGCTGCTGTACTTGTTTATATAGCTAGATTATTGGGTCTCTGTAACAGTCATGGAAAAGTTGAATATCAAAGAGTTGAAAGATGTTCTTATTGGTCTGGGTGTATCATCTAGTGGTGGGAAGAGTGACTTGATGTGCCGCCTTCAGGTAGTGTTGGAAGAGAGAGGTATGTCCTTTGGAGAAGCTAAGCATGAAGCTAGGGTGAGTGCCGGCAGTGCTAGTAGGGTGAGTGCCGGCAGTGCTAGTAGGGTGAGTGCCGGCAGTGCTAGTAGGGTGAGTGTCGGCAGTGCTAGTAGGGTGAGTGTCGGCAGTGCTAGTAAGGTGATTGGGGGTGATGAGAGTAGGGTGAGTGTCGGCATTGCTAGTAAGGTGATTGGCGGTGATGAGAGTAGGGTGAGTGGCAGTGGTGCGAATAGGGTGAACGCCGGCAGTGCTAGTAAGGTGATTGGCGGTGGTGCGAGTAGGGTGAGTGGCAGTGGTGCGAATGGGGTGAGTGGCAGTGGTGCGAATGGGGTGAGTGGCAGTGGTGCGAATGGGGTGAGTGGCAGTGGTGCGAATGGGGTGAGTGGCGGTGGTGCGAGTAGGGTGAGTGGCGGTGGTGCGAGTAGGGTGAGTGGCGGTGGTGCGAGTAGGGTGAGTGGCGGTGGTGCGAGTAGGATGAGTGGCGGTGGTGCGAGTAGGATGAGTGGCGGTGGTGCGAGTAGGGTGAGTGGCGGTGGTGCGAGTAGGGTGAGTGGCGGTGGTGCGAGTAGGGTGAGTGGCGGTGGTGCGAGTAGGGTGAGTGGAGGTGGTGCGAGTAGGGTGAGTTGCAGGAGGGTTGTTCCACTATTAGGTTACGATAAGAGAGACGATGAGATAACTCCAGACGATAGTATATCGCAAGTACACTCTCTTGTAGGTAGGAACTGTGCTCCAGACCTTGGAAAAGAAAATACCATGAGATTAGGTCGTAATACTAAGGGTGAGACCGTGGTTGAATCTGGGGCATACGGTAGGATCCATAGACCCAGTACTTCGGCGCTTTCAGGAATATCGAGGAGAAGCTCAGAAATTTCAGCATCGGATAGAGCTAGAGAGGCCATTGTGCAGCTAACAAGGAATGCTGCACAAAGAAAGAATTTAGAAGAAATAGAGAAGTTAGAATTTGAAAAACTATTCAGAGACATGGAAGTCGAAAAGGCGATTCGAAAACTGAGGAGGGACGCGGAGGATCAAGCGTTGAAGGCCGAAGCAGATATATGGAGCGGGTTTGAGAATGTTAATTCGGGCAAGCCATCACAAATCCCGACTTCTAATCCAATCCATAGCTCAGACAGTAATAGGCCACTACGCGTACTAAATCGAGAAGATGCATTTCGGGCCCCATCTGCTGAAACTGGAAGGAACGTTCAGTTTGCGAGAGAAAATGCTCAAAATCCGGCTTACAGAAAGGACGAAAGCGCGCTTGACATTGGCGTTCTTAGGGAGCTGACTGCGAGCAATGTACGGATGTGTATGCCGAAACATGATATCGAGATATTCAATGGTAATCCTGAACATTATGTCACCTTTAAGCAGTCTGTAAAGGCTATCATGGAAGCAATTACTCTGAGTGCAGATGAAAAACTACACTACTTGTACCAATATACGACAGGTGAGCCTAAAGAATTGGTGCGAGCTGTAATGTATATGGAGTCATCCAGGGGTTTCGATGAGATATGGAAGTGTTTTGAGGAGAAATATGGAGCTCCAGAAATGATTGCAACGGAATTTATGGAAAAGTTATTCGCCAGAAGCAAGATAAGTAGGGACGACGTTGAAGGTTTAAAATCGTATGGGGTTGCCCTGAGATTGACTCGCAATGTTGTAGATAGGATACCATACGGCAAAAGCGAGTTACAACATCCAAAGACTATTAGATCTCTAGTTGCTAAACTCCCCTACGGCCTACAAGAAAAGTGGCGATCGTTGGTACAGGAGGGCCGCGAAAGAGGTTCCGAAAATGCGGACTACAACAAACTCATTAAATTCGTTGACAGAGCTGTCAAGGCAGATTCCGATCCAATTTTTGGAAAGGCTGCTATGGAGCGAGAAGTAGCTGGGCAAGTGGGAACTGGTATGGGTGTTAGGAGCAAAACTAGGGTGACCATTAATGCAGTAAATCTGGAGCAGGATAATTCTGAGGATAGAGAGGTTTTGGGAGAGATAGAGAGTGGTAGACGGGTTGACGGAAGAAATTCTAATTTTGTTTGTGCTCATTGTGATGGGATGCATCACGTTTCAGGGTGTAGGATTTTTTTGAAGATGACTGTTATCGAGCGGGTGAACAGTGTTAAACTCAGAAAGGGTTGTTTCATTTGTCTTCAAGGTGGACACATGGCGGGGAATTGCAACAAACCTTGTGCTTGCAGTGAATGTGGTCGTTGGCACAACGTATTGCTGCATGGTGAGGGCGCAAGGTCATCATATGAAAATTATAGAGGTGAGCAAGATAAATCCCTAAATGTTAGATCGAACAGCTCCATGCCTCGTCATAGAGGAGTTATTAGGGGAAGAGGAGTTAGGAACGGGAATGCTAACAGAGATGAAGAGAGGAACATCTTTGTGGGAGGTTTGTCAGCACATGAAGGGACTAACATTGGCAGTGTCTCGATTTTGCCTGTGAGGGTAAGAGCCGGGAATGATTGTGAAGGATCGACATCTGCCTTCTTAGACGGAGGAAGTGCAGCTTCCTTCTGTACACCTGGACTTTTGAAAAAATTGGGTATGGAACGAAGCGGCTTACCTGAAGTCTACTTGAGTTCAGAAACTATTCACGCTACAAAACATGAGAAAACCTGGATGGTGACTGGTCTCTTGATCAAGGGCGAGAACGAAAATAACTGGCTCGAGTTGCCACCAGTTTATCTGATGAAGAAAATTCCCGTTGATGGAAATGATGTAATGCAGGCGGAAGATGTATCAGCTTGGGAACATCTTTCAGACATTCGGATAGGTGAAGTGGGGGAGGTAGATTTAATGTTGGGTAGCAATGCCCTTGCAGCGCTTGAACCGGTTGAGGTTAGAAAATCGCCATTCGCAGGTGGGCCTTATGGTGTTAGAACAAGGCTAGGTTGGACAATCAAAGGCTTAGTGGCAGGATCGATGGAACAACCAGTAACTGTTAATAGAGTTAAATGTAGGGTTATTGAAATTGGGAAGTTGATAGAGGAAGCCTTTGATGTGGGTTTCGAGGGACTTGGACATGATAAGAAAGGACTATCAGCTGAAGATGAGGATTGGATAAGGATAGTCGAAGGGGGTTGTAAAAAGGTAGGAAAGCACTATGAAATACCATTGCCATTGCGAAATCACGGCATTATTCCAGATAGTAGAGGTGTTGCAATGAAACGTGTTATAGGTTTGGGCAGAAAATTGAAAGAGAATACGTGTGTTAGGAAAGCATATGAGGATTGTATCAACGGCATGATTGATAAAGGATATGCAGAACGTGTGGAGAATGATGGAGGTGGCAAGTGGTACATTCCTCATTTTGCTGTAACCCACCCGGCGAAGCCTGAGAAATTGCGTGTTGTTTTTGATTGTGCAGCTAAGGTGAAGGGGTTAGCTTTGAATGACTTACTCCTTCCTGGTCCTGATTTGGTGACTCAGTTGATGGATGTACTTTTACGCTTTAGAGAGGGTGGAGTCGCTTTCACTGCTGATATTGAAGCAATGTTCCATCAGATTAAGGTTCCAACGGATCAGAGAGACTATCTGCGCTTCTTTTGGTGGAGTGGCGGCATTGGACAGGGTGAGATCGGCGAATACAGAATGGCCTCTCATTTATTTGGAGCATGCTCCTCTCCTAGTGTAGCTAATTATGCCCTTAGAAGAGTTGCAGATGATAATGTAGATAATTATGATGAGCATGTTGCAGATATAGTCAGAAACAATTTTTACGTGGATGATTGCCTTCGAAGCGGAAGTAATAGTGATGAATTGCTCAGAGAATCAAAAGGTTTAGTAGCACTTTGTGCTGAAGGTGGATTTAGTTTGGTTAAATTTGCCAGTAATACTGGCAAGATATCGATGATTTCCAGTGAGAAAGGTGACGCGCTTGAAACGCACAAATGTCTTGGAGTACAGTGGAATAGAAAAAAGGATGAACTGTCAGTTTCGGGCAGTATGCAAGATGTTCCAAAAACTAAAAGGGAATTGCTGTCGGCGATAGCGAGAATTTATGATCCTTTAGGTATTGTCGCTCCTTTGATTTTACAGGGAAGAAAATTGTTTCAGCAAATAATTAGACGAGGAGGTTGTAATGGCTGGGATGGGTCTTTGTGTTTGAGTGATCGTGAGAGCATCAAGAAATGGATCGACAGACTGCAAGGATTAGAAAAGTCAACTATACCCAGGAGTATTCTTGGATATAAAACTGGAGTGCGTTTCATCCAACTTCATGTTTTTGCAGATGCCAGTGAGAGCGGTCACTCTGCCGTCGCATACGTTCTCGTTGAATTTGAGGATGGTAGTAAAGACTGCATATTCGTCTGGGGCCGTGCAAGGGTTAATCCACTCAAGGCTGTGAGCGTACCTCGATTAGAATTGGTTGCTGCAAAGCTTTCAGCGTGCATGTGTAAGAGACTGGTGGACGTCTTTTCTGTAACTTTTGACAAAGTCACGTTGTGGACAGATAGTATGACTGTTCTTTGTTATCTAAGAAATGAGCGTCTTAGATTTCATTCGTTCGTATCCCACAGAATATCAGATATCAAAAGCCGGACAAATGTTTCTCAGTGGCGTTATGTGGATTCCGAATCGAACCCTGCTGATGATGGGTCTAGAGGCATTAGCTCTGAAAGGTGGCGACGAGGACCTGCCTTTCTTTTCCAAGATGAATCCCACTGGCCTGTGGAGAAAGCAAACCCGGATAAGATCGGGAGCGAATTAGAAGTAAAAAAAGAAATCCCTGTAATGGCAACGAAGGTAACTTATTCAATGTTAGATTTAATGATTGACAGGTATTCTGACTGGCAGAGGTTGATCAGAGGTGTTGCATGGCTAATAAGATTTAGAAGCTACATTATTAATGGAGGCTCTGCTTGTCATGATATGGGTAGTCTTTCAGTTTTGGAGAGGGAAAATGCTTTGAGAATTATAATAAGACATGTGCAGACTATGTGTTATGAGAAGGAATACAACTGTTTGAACAACGGAAGACCTATAGGAAAGGGAAGTTCATTGTATAGGCTGGGATTGTTTATGTTGGATGGTGTAATGCGCGTCGGGGGTAGGTTACAACATGCTGATATTCCTTTTAATGCTAAACATCCTATGGTCATCCCACCGAAACATCACGTTACTGATTTGATTATTCTCGAAGGTCACCAACGGGCAGGACATATGGGGGTGCCTACTGTTTTGGGCCAAACCAGAGAAGATTATTGGATAGTTCGGGGGTACGTTGCGGTAAAAAGAGAATTAGCTAAGTGTGTCGTGTGTAGGAGAGCAAACGGATGTGTACTGGTGCAACAGATGGCAAATTTACCATATGAGCGTGTTGCTGAGCAGACAGTAGCGTTCACATTTACAGGCGTAGACTGTTTTGGTCCATACTACGTAACCAGAGGTAGAGGGCGGCATCAAATGAAGCGTTATGGGGTCGTGTTTACTTGCATGACTATGAGAGCGGTGCACTTAGAGATTGCGGAGGATTTATCTTCTGACGCTATCATCCGTGCAATCAGAAGCTTCATGGCTAGGAGGGGACAGGTCAAGGTATTCCGTTCAGACAACGGTACTAACTTCATTGGAGCTCGCAGAGAGTTTTTAAAATATTTGAGCCATGAGAATGTACGAATAAAGGTGGAAAATGTCGGAATCAAGTGGGAGTTGAATCCCCCTAAAGCTTCACATTTCGGCGGTGCTTGGGAAAGGGTTATTAGAATGGTTAGAAGGGTCCTCGAATCCACTTTGTCCGGCAAAACCTTTTCCGAGGATACATTGCACACAATTTTCTGTGAAGCTGAGGCCGCAATCAACAGTCGTCCTCTTACTAATGTGGGCAGTGACCCCTATGTAGAACCTCTTACACCTCAGCGCTTGTTGAACCTGGGTTCAAGCATGCACTTGGTGGGTGCGGTACCCCTACCAGATGTGCCCGCCCAAAATGTTAAGAGATGGAGTCATGTGCAAGCTGTTGCGGGTCAATTTTGGCGTCGCTGGTGCCGCGAATATCGAAGTGAGTTACAAGGAAGACAAAAGTGGGTGGGTGAGAAGAGAAACGTAAAAGTTGGTGATATCGTGCTGGTTGTGGACGAAAGTGAAGCACGCTGTCATTGGCCGTTAGGAAGAGTGATCAGCGTAAAGAAGAGTTCAGATGATCTTGTGAGAAGTGTGAATGTGTTAGTTCGGGGAAAATATTACAATAGACCTATCTCTAAGTTGGTAATGCTAGTCGAAGGAGAGGAGTTCCCGTAGAATCCTGTGCTTGAATGAGGGACCCGTGTTGAACGTGTCTGATGGTTGGAATTGGATCCCAAGAGGAGGGACTGTAAAATGCGTTTTCACGGTTTTAATTTGTATTGAATTATTGAATTCCTCTTTACTAGATGGCGCTGCATTCAATTGTTGAGCCTTCTTATGTGTTGCTCTATTCGAGCAATGATTCAGCCGTTTGCTTCAGTTTGTTGTTTTAAATGGTCAGAGTAGGGTGTTTTCGGCTGGGAGACGAGATGAATCATTTTTGTTTACATTAGTTGTATTCACCCGGTCTTTATTATTTGATGATATTGTATGTTTCAGGTCGTATCAGGTTAATTGTTAGCTTGAAGTTATTTAAATTGTCAACGCTAATGTTGAGTGCTATCGTCTGATTTGATGCCTACCAATGTTTGAGAGGAGAGGATAGTGACCGGAGTTTGGGTCGTAATCACTAGTCAGGTATGACTCGATGAGTGCCAACTATATTTCGACAGCTAGGTTTTTTACTTATTATCCGTATCATGTTTAATTTTGTGTCGGCAGGAATAGTGTAGTACACATTACACAGTGCCTCATTGATGTATATTTAAATACATATTTACCAAAAGTTTGAATAGTGTAAATTGTGTTTTTTTTAATATAGAGCTATTTTACCTTGTGTTTAATAAAGTTGTAAAATTGAATTGTTTATAGATCTGTTATGTAATTTACGTAGGTTTTAGCTCATTAGACTTTTTCCTTCTTTTTAGTACACCTACTGTTGTGCAGTCTCCAAATAAAACTACAACAAGTCACTGGCTTTTGAATTGACCTCTCCCCTCAACATTCTCTGGTGTATCCGTTGCAATCATGCTGCGTCTTTTTCTTTTATTAGTGAAATTTGTTCTCTATGCAGTGCTTTGTGATGACCTCAGATTGCTAAAGCCCTTGAACATGATCGAAAGTCCCGCTTCAGCTGGAAGCTCTGTTTCTACAAGAAGCTCTGAAGCTACAGTTCACGTTATTGTATCAAAAAAATAGATATATAGATTCATATGGAGTAACTAGACAGTTTGGTTGACAATAAGTCACTGTCCCATTGTTAACCAAATTTTCTGTCCCAATGATCACCATGACGCCATTTTGAAAACATATGGGTATAGCGGCTCAACTACAAAAGTATAAAGGCAATCCTTTCAAATGATCATATTTTACATATTACTTAATATCATATAAAAAAGCCGTAAGCATTATATGTTAAATTTACATATTTATAACAATTGAAACAAAGTACGAAATATTTAGTTTCATTACCCCTAAAACACGTTTTCGCTTTTACACAGGGCTGAGTGCACCCCAACCGCTGAATGCAATGCGAGTGAATGCACTGAAGTATGCTTAATTTACCACTAAGATTTTGTTAAAAATTACCCTCAAATAAAAAAGTTATTCAGCATGTCCCATTGTTCCCAGTGTCCCATTGATGACCACCCTCCCCTACTGGGTTTTCACTGATGGAATAGTAGTATTGACAATGTTGAGACAATATTAAGGCAATATTGAACAATTTGTAACAGTATTGGCAATGCTGGAACAATTTTCTTGCAATGTTGTAACAATATTTAGGACCTTAGGTATATTTTAAACTGTCATAATTATGAAATAAATGGTAATAATAATATTTATTAAATACATAGGAAAATGAAAAACAATGTGAAAGATGAATAAAAATCCAAGTCAATTATTCGAAGGAAGCCCATGTTTGGCAATAATAAAATAAAGAGAGAGAAAAAATAATTAAAACTCTCTAATCTCTAAAGACTATATTCTTCTGTTTTTTTAGTGGAATAACATTGTCTTTATTCAAAAAATAGTCAAGAAAAATAACTAATTGTATTATAGCCATATAGGTTAGATCCCATATTTAATTAAAATTATATCCGTTAAAGGTCCCCTCCAAGCAAATTTTTTTATTGCTTAAATCAACGATCGGCTAATGTTTCTTATCATTTTACTGCAAACCCCATCAAATTTGATAGCATATTTTTAATTTTATATGCTTTTAAAGATTTTTATAATCCAAATTCTACAAAACCTACTTTACTTCCGACTTTCTAATTTTCAGTCTGAAGAAGAAGAATGTACACCATTTGTTTTGATTGTCAACTAGGTATTTGGTTTAATAAATCTATTTATTATTCGTTTAAAGGTTTAAATTTGGATGAACTTATTATATAAACGTTTATATACTTTTAGAAACAATTAATATCTTAAAAGAAGGCCAAAAACGCATTGTTTGTTTAAAAATCTAAATTTGAAATCAAAACAAAGAGTGTACAATCTTCTTTCTCAGCGTCAGGTTGGAGATTCACTCGATTGTTGCTCACAGAGTATTAAAAAACTTTAAAAGCAAATAATATAATATATACTGAACCGAATTGTATGCAGTTTGCGAAATAATGATCGTAGACCTTAGTTCCATAATATTATGTAATAAACTCATTTTTTTCCCGGAGCCTGGAGAGGACCTTTAAATAAAATTACATAGTAAACATTACAATGTTGGGCCAACTTTGGCCCAATTCAGAACGAAACTATGGACAAACGCTTTCATGCTGGTCCCAGTGTATTGGGCCAGCAAAGGCCCGACTTTGGCCCACCTCACGGATGTCCACCGGCCCTGAACAGTATAACCACGTATAAACGACTTATTGGTACCGGCGATACTTAACGTTGCTGATGTAGGTAGTGCTATAGTGTTGCATTGGGCTATTGCAAATCCGACGTTTTGTCAACTCACTGACCCAGTTCTAGCAAATGACTTATAAATGGCTCATGAATAACTTATAAACATATCATATTAATGAATTATAAACTTGTTATTAATACATAATGTTGCCGATGTCATGCCGGTCCAGTCACCATACAGAGCACGTGAAGACAACAGTTACTTCTCAAGTTCTCACAAAGTAATAACCGTCCTATAATTTTATAAATACATCTTATATATTAAAATTAGGGGGAAACAATATACAACAGTTACCTCAATTCAAGTATATATTATTTTATCTACGCTAATTTAACTAAATAATTATATTTCAATTTTAAATTGAATAGAAAGTTTAATTTATAACCTGAATAATTATTTCAATCGGAAAAATAATTTTTTATATTAAATATATGAATTAACTAGTGGCCAGGCTTATTTTTATGAATGAAATAAATAAAGAGGTAAAATAAATATTGGAGGGATAACACGCCCATTTTTTACCAAATTACAAGAAACGGCTACAATTCCAAATATATACTTAATTGAGGTATTAATTCGGATTTTTGGTGTGATTAATGTTGAGATAGATTGTTTGCACCTATTTCCTCTAATTGTCTGGCGATTACTGCCAAATAGAACCGGAAGACCCAAGGCTTATAGTGTATATAAGCCTTGGGTAGACCAGTATAATAAAAATACTGGTACATCAAAAAATCACAGGATTGGTTAACTAATGTTTCCCTTCATTGGGCCAGTGCTGTTTGGCAACCGTTGGCCCAATGTCGTTTACCATACAATGGCCCAGTGTGCAATAGCATTGGCGTGTCAATGACCGATCTTGCCTTTACTTTGTCATCGTTTAACGACGTAACGTTGGCTCGATAGTACAATGTTATCAGGGAATATCCAGTAGCGTTGTAGTGATTCCCAATAAAGTAATATATAGCCTAAATTGAATCCATATTTACACATAAAAAATAGCTTCTGAAGAATACATAAGTATAGGTATAGCCATAGTAAATTTATTTACTTTATTTACTATGGGTATAGCTACTTAATTTTGTGCGTAGGTATATCATGTCAATAGCTATACCTATTAGAATACGATGAAATGAAGAATTTATTTTCTTCAAGACTGACTACACTCTTTATTTTAAGTTCATTGAGACCATATCTTTGTAAATTAACCTTGAAACTATAAATCTATTAAAAAAATCTCTTATTTAATATTTCATATCAACGCTCATTCTAATAAATTATTCTACACAAAGAAGAAAAAGATCATTTTAAACCTTATCGCGGTCAGTTTTCATTTGAAAGTTGTGTTGAGATGGTAATTTAACACCTATTGTGATATCTCAATTCTCAGTATTATATGGAAAACTAACTAAATAGAATAATATATATATTAGTATTTTCAAGTGTGAAACTGTGAGATTGTTGTTATAGTTATTTTACCTAGGAAGGAAGCTTAATCAGAGTCTTTTAAATTATAACTAGGTACCTAGTACCTACGGCTACTAAACAGCGAACTTTGTTTTGATATTGAATCAAGCGAAATTAGCAATTACACAAACTGAAGTTATTTGGAGTATGTAGGTATAGTTTATTTTTTCCACCAATACCTATTTGGTACGCTGGTTTGACGTGAGTAAATCGATTTGCTTTCTTTGACTATTACCTAATTGATTTTTATTCCTTAGCATGTAGCTTAACCAGTTTGTATTTGGTGCAATGAACTCCTCTGACTTTTTCAAAAATCTGAGAAATGGCTGCCAACATTTTTCATCAATTTGTCTAGTCCTCCAACATTTTTCCAGTTTCTCCTCCAAAAATTAATAGTAATATTACTGGTTAATATAGGAATTAATAGCTAAATAACCTCTGACATTGCAGGAATTTTTTCATTAGGTAGGTAGAGAATTTTTTTTTTTTTTTTTTTTTTTTTTTTTTTTTTAAAGGCCCTCTGCCAGAAGAAGCAAACCTTCTTTAAATAATTAAAAAAAAGCTATTATCTTTATTAAGACAATGAACATTAAAAAATGAAAGATAAGCTTCTCCGCTCTACGACCATGGCTCCGACCATCGCCAATGGTAGTGGCCTCCAACCGACTGTGAGGTGCCTATAGCAGGTCACAGGGCAACACCCAAACTGCGGTCATCATACTTCTCCTTGACTGACGTCAGGATACTGAAAGCATTGCCCCTCTGAACTGCCAAACCAACTCTCTGCTCTAACCAAAAGGTCTCTCTCACATCATCAGTGACGTCGGTAATGCGACGGCCGATTTCAGTAAGGAGTGCGCCTGTCGTTTCACCATAGCTACCTGCCGTTTCCACCGCTATGGGTTCGAACCGATATCGCATGCCAAGTGCCGCATATTTGCGTCGCTTCCTCCCCTCTGCCTCCTTGGCTGCGCTACCAGATGACAATGCCGAGTCGATCAAGTGAGACGCCGCGTAAGTGTCTACCCAGTCTGCAGAATGTGTCTCTTCTCCCGCAGAGATTTTAATTAGAAAGACAGTTACTCTCTGACTCGCAGTAGCAGATTCAGAATCTCCCGCAGCTAAATTAATGGTAACATAGGAATTAATTTAAAATCTCCCGCAGCTAAATTAATGGTAACATAGGAATTAATTCAAGATCTCCCGCAGAGATCTCAAATTTCAAAAACTCCCGCAGAGAGTCTTGGAAAAATGTTCCATATTCTGCAGACTGGGTGTCTACACATGTTGCATCCCAACAAAGACGCCTCCCATCTGTAAAAGGGAAGACTTAGATACCATCAGGCCGCTTACCATCACCCCTATCAACCCCCAGAGGCTCAAGCACTGAAGGGATACCAGCCGAAATCAAAGCTCTCCTAATAACATCATTCAGGGCTGTATGTCTCGGATGGCGTCCAGCACTGTAGCGACATGATAGACCGTGAAGTCCCCTTGAATCCACCCTCTGGCCGCATCGGCTCACGTGTGGCTCACAGATGTCCGCACCAACATGTAGCGCAATCGCAACCCGAAAAGAGAAATTGAATATCTCCTGAGATAGGGTCAAGCAGGTAAATTGCGGCCCATGTTTCAAAGTATGGACAAAGTCGCCAGTATACTGGCGACTTTTGAGGAGTGAAATAAGTTGAGAAACCTGTAAATAACAAGTAAAACACTCATAGATAGTCTCAAGTGATAGACATGCATCAGACATGATGCATAATGATGTTTTCAAGTGTAAAATCTACACTAGAAAGTCCTATTTCTTCTTCAAAGTATCTTAAATGTGGTGAATTTGATCCATTTTATCACCAAACTGGCGACCTTCCTGCCACACTTTGAAACATGGATTGCGGCCCATTAACCAACTGCGGCCTCTAACAACAGAAATTTCAAAGCTTCAAAACACATGTTAAAAACATAAAGCCAGTCTGCAGAATATGGGAGATATTTGGGATATTCTCTCAGAACAATTTTCAATTAATTCCTATATTTACATTAATTTTGCTACAAACAAAATAAGAGATCTCTATGAACACTTTACCAGTTTCTGCAGACTGGACATAAAGTAAAAGTACCTAATAAATTATAGCATGCTGCCATGCACTGGCCCACTGCGCTTATTATGATAGTTATACAACATTTTAATGTAATTTCGGTTCAGAATGTTATAGAGACTGTCTTGAGAGGGCTGCAATTAAAAATTAAAGTGCCGCAATTTACCTGGTTGACCCCCAGACTGAGACTGGAAAACATAAATTCTAACAGAGTTACTCCTAACTACATGCATTCCCATTAGTGATGTTTATCATCACAACGAGCCCAATTGTGAAGCATAAATGACTTATTTTACATTAGTTTTCATTGCGGAGTGCGGAGTTGAAATTTATATAATAATTTAGTGATTTCTGCATTTTATAGGGTTAAAATGAGTAATTTTGTTCATTCTAAATTCCTAACAGAGTTACTAGTCAATCTGAATTTCTGAAATGAGTTATTATTCCACTCTGGCTTGACCCTATCATTGGAATTTACCACTAAATACAATCTGGAGCATACCAGTCTGTATTTGGTGCACAAAATTCCACTGACTTTTGCAAAAAGCTGAAAAAAATCCACCATAAATTTCCATTAATTTAGTTGATCCACCAACATTTTCCCAATTTATCCACCGAAAATTAATGGTAACATAGGAATAAATAGCTGAAATTCCACCGACTTTGTTAGAATATTATTTTCAAAGAGGAAAAAATTCCACCGACATGTCGATGGAATTTAGTACCCAGTCTGCAGAATGCGTCTCTTCTCCCGCAGAGATTTTAATTTGAGAGACAGTTACTCTCTGTCGTCTCTGACTCTCAATAGCAGATTCAGAATCTCCCGCAGCTAAATTAATGGTAACATAGGAATTAATTCAAAATCTCCCGCAGCTAAATTAATGGTAACATAGGAATTAATTCAAGATCTCCCGCAGAGATCTCAAATTTCTAAAAATTCAATCAAAAACTCCCGCAGAGAGTCTTGGAAAAATGTTCCATATTCTGCACCATGTTTTAAAGTATGGATAAAGTCGCCAGTATATTGGCGACTTTTGAGGGGTTAAATATGTT
Source organism: Caprella mutica (assembly GCA_947561585.1). Lineage (NCBI taxonomy): Eukaryota > Metazoa > Arthropoda > Malacostraca > Amphipoda > Caprellidae > Caprella > Caprella mutica. Next base: position 107,003 of record CANNZV010000707.1, read on the forward strand.
GAAAAACATATAAATAACAAATAAATCAATCCCAAAATAATCTTAAGAGATGCACATGCATCAGAAATGAAGCATAATGATGCTTCCAAGTCTAAAATCTTCACTAGAAAGTCAAATTTCTCCTTTAAAATATCTTAAATGTGGCGACCTGGATCCAATTTCAAACTAAACTGGCGACTTTTGCCAATTTGGTGAGAAAAAGGATCCAGGTCACCAAATTTAAGATAGTTTAAAAGAGAAATTTGACTTCCTAATGAAGATGTTACACTTGGAAACATTATTATGCTTCATGTCTGATGCATATGTATCTCTAGAGATTATTTTGGGAGAAATTTACTTGTTATTTAGGTACATCCGTACATGTTTTCCAACTTATTTAACCCCTCAAAAGTCGCCAATATACTGGCGAATTTGTCCATACCTCAAAACATGGACCATGTATAAGTATAAGAGTAGGGTCACACAGGTATATTGCGGCCTTTTAATTTCCAATTACGGCCATCGCAAGAATTTCTCTAAAACCTGCTGAACCTAATTCATATCCAGACTGCAGGAACTGGTACAGTGTTCTCCAAGAAATCCTCTATTTTGGCTTCTGTTCTCAGTAAAATACATGTAAGCATAGGAGGAAATTAAAGATTGTTCGCACTGAAAATGTTATGTGTATTAACTTTGTAGCTACTATTTTTGTAAGTGTTTTGGGATTAAAGGCCGCAGTTAGCTACAGCAGGTAAATTGTGGCCCTGTAGCCTACAGGGCCACAATGTACCTGCTTCACCCTATGTCAGACTGTCAGTTAAAGCCAATTAATTGGCTTAGATTTGAAATGGTCAAATCTCGGATATGTCTAACCAGACTGCAGAAACTCCAGATTGTATTTGGTGGTAAATTCCAATGATATATCGGGAGATATTCAATTTCTTTAATAAAAAAATTCCTGCAATGTTGCCAGTCTGGAAAAATAGGTGCTTTCTGATGAACTAATTACTCTGTTGGTGTTTTACAGACTTCAAAAATTAATGGTAAATTGCTAAAAAAAATTGTTATTTTTAGTTATTTATTCATATGTTACCATTAATTACGGTGGATAAATAAGGAAAATATTGGTCTCTTCAACTAGTCTATTAGGTGTTAGACTTAAGTAAATGGGAAAATGAAAATATTTTTTGTCATTAAATATTTAAAACTCAAAAAATATTTTGAACATTGAAAACTGATATTCAAAATGTTATTCTGTCAGCATAGAAGCTGACAAATTTATTTTAAATTATCTTATTGAAAATATTGAAATTTTTTCCTATATTTAAATATTTTACATCTATTTTTCTAAAAGCAGAAGGTAAAACTGAGGTTTTCTCTGCCCTTTTATTATCAAATTTTTATGATTTGTATTCTTTAAGCTGCAAAATGTGTATCCTAACTGAAGAAATATGAAGATTTTTTTTTTCTCACTCCTGGAAAGTTTTATCTCTATTCACCTTACAGATTTATTGAATAACTAGTTATTTAAAATGTAATAATATTATCATGACTTCTACAATGAACAAACCCGGGAGCAGGAGAAATGATCCCTCTTCTGTTTTTGGGAAAGTATCTTCTTGCACATCACAACCCAAGACCAGGGAGTCTGAAAGCATTCTACATCGACTGAATAACCTCAGTGTCCTCATCAACAGCTCTTACATCGACTTGAACATTGCATTTAATGATGGAGATGCAACTAATGGAGAAGGAAGTAGACGTAAGGTTCAGATGACATCCACAGTTACTAAGAATGGTAAATTAACCAGTCTGTCATCACAATCAACCAAAAGGAGATCTCTTTCTAATAACTCTAAGCTGCAGGGCAATACGGTCAGGTTTACAGATGAAAGTAAATCCTTAACTGGAGGGAGTTATTACTTTGGCAGAGATGGACTCATTGACGCATTTCTAGCTCTGTATGATGAGTGCTGTACAAATGATGAATACAAGAGAGATCCTCTTATTCTAGAGTTCATTCAGAAGTATAGCTCCTATGTATCTCATCTGTCTAAGCTTTGTGTCAGTCTGAATGATTTTGAATCCCTGAATATAATTGGTAAAGGTCATTTCGCTGTAGTGAAGCTAGTCAGAGAGAAAACCTCTTCTCAATGTTATGCTTTGAAAACTCTCAAGAAGAATGATACCCTCAGACAGAAACATGTTGCTTTCTATGAAGAAGAGAGGGACATCATGGCCAAAGCTACATCTCCCTGGATAACCAAACTCCAGTATGCTTTCCAAGATCACGAGAATCTGTATCTGGTTATGGAGTATCATCCTGGTGGAGACCTTCTTTCACTGTTAGAGAGAGCAACTGATGGGAAACTTGATGAGAAATCTGTTGCCTTCTACCTCTCCCAAACTGCTACAGGTTTGAACCACCTTCACAACATGGGTTATGTCCACAGGGACATCAAACCTGAGAACCTATTGCTTGATCGCTGTGGTCACATCAAGTTGGCTGACTTTGGATCTGCATGTAAGTTGGATGACAATGGAGAGGCTACGGCTCAAATGCCAGCAGGAACTCCAGACTACTTGGCTCCAGAGTTACTGATGGCTATGGAGAAGAATGGAGGCTATGGTGTGCTTTGTGATTTCTGGTCCCTTGGTGTTGTGGCGTACGAGATGTTGTTTGGAGTCACGCCATTCAAGAGTGACAGAACATCCGAGACTTACTCAAACATCATGCAGCATAGTACCAAACTGAAGATTCCTGATGACTCTTCCATTGGTAAAGAAGCAGTCTCTCTCATCAAAGCTCTGTTGGTAGATGTTGGCAAGAGATTGAACTATCAGAGCATCACCAAACATGCTTTCTTTCTTCACACCAATTGGAATAGTTTGATAGACTCTGTTCCTCCTTTCATACCAAGTATAAGTGGTGCAGAGGACATTAGTAACTTTGACAGTTTTGATGAGGCATCCACTTCAATCCTCACAGACTCCAGCTACAAAGGCACTAGCCTTGGCACCAAAGTTCCTTTTGTTGGCTTCACTTATTCCAGAGTTTCTCACAATGCTATGTGAGTATTTCATCAATTCTTCACTCAATTTTTGTTTCTTCTGCAATGTTCAATGTCGTCATTTCTCACTTTCATTACTTTCTAGAGATGCTGATAAGAAATCTGAATGTTCTGAAATGAGTATCTCTGAAGCTGTTACAAAACTCCAAGTGGAGTTAAAGGAGAAGAAGAAAACCATTCATGATCTGCAGATGAAAGTGAGTAGCTAAATTTATTGTTTCTATTTACATACAGTCTAACAATTAGTTGTTAGTAATGTATTCTATTTGACTTTATGACATAAGTAGTATGGTTAGGTTACTCTAAAAGAGGTATTGGTATAATTTGTTGCATCACCATCCCTCTATTTACCAGGCAAAAGAACAAGGCTCTAGTGATAAAGAGAGAATAATGAATGAGGAGAAGAACAAGACGAAACTAAACCAACTGGAGAAAGAGAAATCTAAGCTACAAGATCAAATAATTGAGATGGAGGGATCTCTTGCTTCCCTCAAGCATCAGCTGAGTTCAGAGAAAGCTGAGAGAGCCACAATGGAGAGCAAGACTCTGTCTCTCATCAAGGACATCAAGAGCAAGTGGAAGAAAGAGGAAGAGGAGAAAATAGCGCAGATAGCAGAGAAATGCGAGTTGCTGGAAGAGGCTGCCCACCGTGAGCGAGAAGCTCACTCTGACACGCTGGTGAAGCACAAGGAGTGCCTAATGGAGATCAGCACCTTGGAGAAGCAGGTGCTGCAGTACAGGAAACTAGCGCACAACAAAGATAAAGAGGTGAAGAAGTTGGAGGCAGCTGCTATGGCTCTGGAGGAGCAAGTCACCTCCATAAGCAACTCCTCTGTGGATGAGGAGCAGTTCACCATTGTGAGGAGGGAGCTGAACAAACTGCAGACTGAGACTGACACTTTGAGGAGGGAGAGAGATGAGTTGAGACTAAGGGTGAATGAGAGTGAGGATAAGCTTTTAACACAGGAGAACACCCTGGCACAGCTTAAGACTCAGTGTGACCTCACAGAGACTAAAGCATTTGAGGATATGGAGAAGATGAATGCTACTCACGATAAGGTCCTCTCTGTCAAAGACTCTCTCATCAAAGAATTAAAAGCAGCTTTGCAGACTGAGAAGGGAAGCAAAGAGACACTGCAAACACAGCTATCTTCTGCTACTGAGAAACTCACCAACAGTTCCGGCAAGATCAGTCTCTTTGAGAAGGACATTGATAGGATAGTGCAGAGGCATGGAGAGGAGAGGAAGAGACTGGAGACAACAGTGCAGGAGCTTACCAGGAAACTGCAGGAGAAGGAGCAGGTTCTGTCTGACTGTACTCTAGTGAAGGAGAGACTGCAGTGCAGAGTGAGTGACATGGAGAGATGTGCTATGGAGACTAGTCAACTCCAGGAGAGGAGTTCCGACTCTAAACTCAATGACGAGCTGCAGAGTGTTAGAGAACAGTTGCAGAGCACTAAGGAGAAGCTGGTGAGGGAGGAGGAGCGTAAGGACACTGCCCTCAGAGACCTACAGGCTGAGAAAGACACACTCGCCCGTGTGCAGTTGGACATGCGTCTGGCTAACAAGAACTCCGAGGATCTAAAGGAGAAGATTACCTTCCTGAGAGAGTGCTACAGGGAGGCAAGGGAGGAGACCAAGACTATTGCCTCTTCAGTTGAAACCAAGGAAGAGGAGATAGAGGCACTGAAGAAGGAGAAGACTCGTCTTAAAGAAGAGGTGAAAGCTTTCTCCACCAATACAGAGGAGCTGGAGAAGAGTCACAAGGCTTCAGTTGATCTTCTTCACTCTCGTATTGGTAGACTGGAGGAGAGTTTAAAGGAGAGGGATGCCCTGGCTAAGAAGCTGTCTGATGCTCAGATGACCATTGACCAGAGCAAGCTGTCTAAGAGAGGCATAGAGTGCACACTGGAGCAGGAGAAGCAAATACGACTGACTGCTGAACAAGAGGCACAAAAGGTGAAGATGGATCTAAAGGCTCTCACTGATAAGATAACTGCTCTGGAAAAGAGCAATGCTCAGCTCAAAGAACTCTGCTCAGAGCAAGACGAGCAACTGTCTGAGCTGGATAGCATTGAGAGCAAGATACAGGAGCACCAGAACCTGAAGAAGGCGCTGCAGGAGCAGATTAGCAAGCTAGAGGCAGAGGTGAAGGCAGCTCGTACTCAGGCTAATGAGGAGAAGAGTCTCAAAATGTTCCAAGTGAGGGTCACTAATTGTATTAATAACACCTGTATTGGGACATTTTCATATGAACATTTGAATTCAAACTTTTTGAATTTTGAAAAATTTAACATATTATAAATTTGATCAATTTTGAATCTTGAACATTTTTGTAACTACTTTGAAAAATTAGAACATTGGTACTATCATAGTTAGACCTTTTGATTTCCCTTTCCAACTTATATCAAGTTCATAAAGATTTATTCTTCAAGTATGTATAACTCTGTTTTTAGCCAAATTCCAAATAGACTCCACATTCCTGCTTAAAACTAAATGTGTTTCTTACACCTAATTATGTTTCAGGAGAGGCAAGTGAAGAACCTTCAGAACCAACTGAAGGGAACTGAAGAGCAGACAGACAAGCAGGTGTCTGGGATGCAGAGGAATGTTGAAGAGATTGCCATGGAGAATCTGAAGCTCAGTGACAAGGTTAGTTGATGGGGTGTGTTAGGAGTTAGTGGTGAACGGTTACAAATCTTCCATCGGAATAAGTATATAAAAATTATGTATAGCGCAGCCTAAGAACACCCCCTGATTGTTGTTGTTGGGGATTTTGGGAGACTAGTCACTACTCTTTCAATAGTCAACCGATTTGATTGAAACAAACTTCAAATGATAGCCTGATTTATTTTCTACACTTTCTAGGCACTAGAATTTCAAAATAATAATTTAAATGTCAAAATTTGATGAAATATAATCGTATGGACTTGTAATTTCGACCGATTTTGTCACTTAAATTTCTTCTTCTTCACTAATGAATCGATTTGGTTGAAACAAGCTTCAATTGACAGACTGGTGTATTTACTACAATTTCTAGAGAATAGAATTTTGAAAAATTAAATTTTAATGGTCAAAAATTAAAATTCTGTATGGACTTGGAATCTTTTCTGATGGTACCACTAAAATTGATTCTTCTTCAATAATGATTCGATTTGCTTGAAACAAGCTTTAATATGTAGCCTGGTGTATTTACTACAATTTCTAGAGAGTAGAACATCGAAAATTTAATTATTAATACTCTAATATTTAATTTTGTTTGGAATTGTTTCTTCGTCTTCCTGGATTAGGTAGTTATTTTTCGGGATTGGGAAGAGATTGAGGGAACAATTGGAAGGATTATGTGCAATTCTCAGGATTGGATGCAATTCTCATGATTGGGTGCTGTTCTCGGGATTGAGTGTTGCTCTCAGGATTGAGTGTTGCTCTCAAGATTGAGTGCTGTTCTCAAGATTGGAAGCTATTTTATCCTGATTGGGTGCAAGAGTGTTGTTGCGACTCGGATTGGATAATTTACTGTTGTAAGTTTGTCGTCAAACCTGAGTTGCCAAATATTAGATTGTTTGTATTATTTTTTGAAGAAATGGAAATGAATTACCATATTGGAGCATAAATATTTGGTGTAAATTGATGTTATTTATTGCTGTGACCCGCTAGGAGCGCAGCCTAAGAACACCCCCAGATTGTTGTTGTTGGTGATTTTGTGAAAATCAATACTACTCCTTCAATATTGAACTGATTTGATTGAAGCAAACTGTAAGTGGTAGTCTGGCTTTTTCGCTACACTTTCTGAGAAATGGAATTTACAACAAAAAAATTCAAATGTCAAGATTTGATAAAAATATTCATGTCTAGATTTGTAATTTCATTCGATATTGACACGTATGTTAATTCTTCTCTTTCTTTCCCGGTGAATTCACTTATATTTTTAGAATGCAGAATTTTGCTAGTATAATAGTCAAAAATTAAAATTATGTGTGGACTTGTTTTGCACTTTTTAGCACATATTAAAGTTAGGTAGCTCTTCCTGTTCTATAATGAACTGATTCGATTGAAACAAATTTCTGATGGTAGCTTTATATGATCACTTCAGAGGGTAGGAAAGTGAATTACGAAATTTTCATTGACTGCGTGATTTTTCTGTGCCCCTGACAAATTTGCCATAGTCGCAGCTCTCCCCGGGGAGTATCACCCGGGGTACTATGTCTTGTTCATATTTGATCGAAAACTTGGAATTGTTCGTTAATTTATTAGGTGGCTACTCGCCCTACTTACAACTCTCTATTAATTATAATGACGAGAAAATTTGTTAGAAAACACATGTCTTGCAAAGTCTAGAATAGTTAGTTTAAGGGGACAGTCTCCCTCAAATCTGGAAAAAAAATCGAATTATTTTTGTTTTGCATAAAATGATGTCTTATAGTCTCCCGGATAATGTGTTAAAATATTAGAGCTAAAAACAATCTAGAAGTGCTTCATAAACAGATGGGCAATATTGTAAATTCTACCTGTCAGGTCTGTCAAAAGACCTGTCATCACAGGTATTGAGGGTTTATTTGGATCTCGCATCAAATGATTAGTTGACTAGATGCATTATAAAGAGGACACAACACCCAAACAAGAGCGTCGACTCTATTTTGAAACAGAATTATTTGAGATGGACTATTTTCTTCCAAAAAATCAGTAAAATGGTTCTCCTGAAAAGTACATTTTTTCAACTGCAAAAAGCCATCAACTCCTACAGTTTTTGAGCTAGAGACAAGGGGTTTGTTTCATTTTCTTCCTAAGTGAATTGCTCACAAAGTTACAGACGGGTTTTTTAAATTTCTGTTTGAGGAGGTATAATGAGATACATAAACAAAAAATCAATGTTTTTGAAAAATAATTAGAAAAAAAATCTTACAATATGTCTTGGTCGAAATTTAAAAAAATTAGCTCTGTAACTCCGTAGGCAAATAAATTTTGAACAAGATGAAAGCAACATCATGTATCTAGCTCAAAAATTGTACGAGTTGATGCCTTTTGAAAGTACCCCCCTAATGGTTTTTTTTTTTGGATAGTGGGGGATGAAGAGGGCGAAGACAAAATAAAAATCTTTAATAAAATATACTCCATTGAATAGTTGCTTTAACACTGAAAATTTCTAATTTGTACATTAATTAATAAAAAAAATTATGTTGGGGAGACGGTGGAAAAAAGGAATCTTAATTTGGTGAAGACTTTTCAATTATAATACAAACAATAATGTGTACTGTTATCTTTATTTCAAATATTAAGTTTTTTTTAGTCATATCTAAATAGAATTTATTTTTCATATAGCTATTTATTTCCACAATTAAATAAACATTTTCAATCTGAATTTTAAGCATCAAAATTAACTAAATTAATTTATTCAAAATTGACGGTTTTATATTGTTTACATTTTTATGGCAACAAAATAAATAAGGGCGGCTCTTCTTTAGATATTGTCTTTATTCTTGTAAAATCTGTGAGAATTCTTGATGTTTGTGATTTATTTCATCGCAATAAAATTATTATTATTAGCTATATAAAGATTTAGAGGTATAATAAACTGGGACAAAAAAAGTTTAACTATTTTTTAAAGAATACCGTAGGTACTGGAAAAAAACAACTAAGTGAAAGCCGCTGCATCATTTTTTTTATTTTTCGTTAGTTTAGTATTTTTTATCATGTTTTAATTTAGATCGATAATTACAATTAGGTATTTTAAATATACGCAAGTTTATAACTTTCCTGGATTTAAATTAAGAAAATCCTGCCTCCAGATCACGGAGTTGGAGCACAGGTTACTGGAGTCGGAGAGAGACATAGCGTCACTGGAGCAGCAAAAGGAGGACCTGAAATGTGAGGCAGGACACCTCAAGGAGCAGTCAGCAGGTCACATTACCCACATTCATGCTCTAAAGGACTCGAACTTCCAGCTCACTCAGGGTAGGACTTGGCTTCAATGGCTACTTGTTAGACCGTTACAGGAATTATGCTCGATTTTGAAATGAGAAGACTAAGGTTAAGTAATTCCATAATTTTTATAAAAGTCTGACTCTTTTAACCAAAATCATTTTCAAAGTTTTTGTAGCTAATATGAGTTGAAAATATTAGCCATACAAAATTTATTGAAATTAAACAAATAGATTTTGTTTAATATTTTTGACTTGTAGCTATTAGCCATAGGTTTTATGAAAATATTTCTTGTTATGAATCGAAATGTCAGATTTTTTTAAATTAGGAAATAAAATTACTTTATCCATATTCTTCTTCATTTTAAATTGTCTATTTGTTATAAAGTTACAAACTAATGTTTTTTTCAACAGTCTGTACCAAGTTTTCCCATAATTCACTTTCCAACCGTTTATATTATACTATCCCCTTCTATAATGTTTACTATCCTCCAGGTCTGGAGGAGGCCATAGACAAGGGTGTGAGTTACAAGAAGAGGGTGGAGGAGGTCACTCTGGAGCTGTCTCAGGAGAAGCAGATCTCCACCGACAGAGACATGAGGAACAAGATGACTTTGGAGCAACAGGCGAAACTCATAGACTTCCTTCAAGCTAAACTAGATGACATCAAGAAAAAGAAAGTACGTGCATAGGACAGGCTTAATTTAGTATTTAGATACGATATGTAAAGTCATTGTAATTATTAGTTACTCTACCTAGTTTGATGTTGAAAAAATATTATCACTTTTAGGCACACCTCTTCATTTTGGAGAGTTGTGGCTATACATGTGAAAAATATACTCTTGAACCTCTTTTGATTGATTGAATATATTTATATATTTTCAATATATTTCATCTTAACATATTTCTAACTAGTGATACCAAAATTTAACTTCTAACTATGATGGTCAAGAATTATAAAAAAAATCGTAGCCATAGACTTCTATTTCATTTCTTTTAGAATCAAAACTGAAGTTTGTATCCAAATTAAATTTTTGAATGATATTTTGTGTTCAGCATGTTTTTGTGTAAGATTTCTAAAATTTAATTTTTTTTTTCAGACTCTTTCCTCGAAGTTGTTTGGTAGAGACAAGGAAAATAACCCCGACACTCTTACTCCTTACAAGACGAGGAGTAACCTCCTGCAGAAGGAAGGGGAGACTCCTTTGAGGAGACCTAGAGTCAAGGAGCCATGCTCTGTGGAGACACCCAGAGACAGGACAGTGTCCACTGAGAGGTGTCACCTCTACAGGAGTGAACAAAGGGCCTCAGTGAAGGACAAGCAAAGGATACGCCACAATATTCCCCACAGGTTTGAGCGCTGCATGCTTGTTCATGGCGGTACGTGCTTAGGCTGCCAGTCCTCGCTAGCACGTGGCAGGTTTGGCTACAAATGCAGTCACTGCTCAGTAACGGCACACAAACACTGCTTCCCTGGAGTCCCTTCCACCTGTGGCCTGCCTGTAGAGTTGGCCCGTCACTTCAGCAGGGATGAGGACCCACAGGGGGTTGGTGTGGTGCATGAGGGGTGGGTTAAGGTGGAGATGAAAGGGGTCTGGTGGTTCTGTTTTGCACGCATCACAGTCTCTGGTGAACTTTTGTTATATGACCACGAGCCCAGTGAGGAGACATGCGCTCCTCCACAACACACTCTCCCCCTCCTCTCTGGAGGAGATAAGGTGGAGATAGTGACAGCAGTCACCACCAGTGAAGTACCTGCTACTTCTAACCTTGACTTGCCTTTCGTCATCAAAGTAGAGGTGGTTAGAGGTCCTTTGCAGAATGTGCAGAGAGTTTACCTCATGACTACTAACTACGAGCAGAAACAGAAGTGGGTGGGGGCCTTAGAGCAAACCCTATGCAACAACTCAGACGACATTACTTACGATAGTGACGATGGCAGTGTCATAGAGGTGAAAGAGTTACTCTGTTCGGATTCTCTCAAACCCAAGAGTCTCATTTACATCAGTAAAGAGGTAGCTCTGCTAGGCACTGCAGAAGGTCTCTTCTCCTGCACCATTTCTCCTGAAGGTTCTCTTTTAAAGAAGGTGCGGCTAGGAACTCTCTCCAATGTCCATCAGATCCTCAGTGTGCCATCCATTGGCCAACTGCTTGTCATTGCTGGTGTCTCGAAGCAGTGCTTCATGTTCCCACTCCCTTCACTGCTGACAGCTGCCTCTCATTGCTCATTGGACGAGCCCTCACTGTGTCACAGTGATGTCACAGCCCTCACTTCTGTGTGCTGCCACCTGTTAGCTATGGGTGTCACTAGTGACCAGAGGACATTTGTGTGTGCTGCAGCGCAAGACAGGATCTGCATTCTCTTGTGGTCCAGCAGTTCCGACAGTCTAGAGATGGTGCGTCAGTATGGCACCCAAGAACCCTGTTCTTCATGTCTATTCACTCCTGCCGCGCTTATCGTAGCAGCTGACAAACTTTACGAAATAGACCTCAACACATTCACCATTGAGGAGTTTCTTGATGAAAGTGACACGTCCCTTGCCTATGCCATTTACGGCACCACTCACATAGAGTCCTACCCCCTCTCAGTGCTGCAAATATCTGAGAGTGGAAAGTACGGGGAGTTCTTGGTTGTTTTCAGCGAGTTTGGGTTGTTTGTGGATCCTTACGGCAGGAGATCGAGAGAACACGACATAAAGTTCACCAGAAGACCCACTGATGTTGTGTACGTGAAGGGAGTTCTTTACCTCCTTTACTCCAATGCAGTGGAGGCGATTGAGATTCGAGGAGACAGCTTCACCAAAGTAACCTCTTCTGAGTCACAAGGTGAGTGCTTTGGTATTGTTCAGTACTCAGTAAGTGGGGATTATAGGTCAAACAGTAATTTTTATAGGTCATTAGCTATACCGTTGACCAATCTTATCTCTCTTATCAGTTAATATATTTAGCTACTAATTTGTCATTATTTATAATTGTGATGATATTTAAAGCTCTGTTACTTTTCCCCTCAGATTTTGACGCTAGCAGCAGCATCGGTGGTTACAGCAGCTGTGCCAGCACCAAGCTGATAACTCCTGAGGTGATAGGGGTGACAGCTGATCAGCAGCTAGTGGTGAGCGAGCTGAAGCAGCCCAAGCACTGGCGACTGCTGGGCCTCAGGGCAACTTTCCCACTACCCGATCAGATGAGCTCTTGGTCCAGCCTACCCAGCACCATTGCACCACCCGGTGATAGGGCACGGTGAGTGGTAGGGGATAGGGCGCTGTCTAAATTTAAACAAAATAGAAAACAGCGCGTGAGATTTTTGTGTTCCTACTGCATAAGTTTTTATCGATACAGTGCTGTAAGAATAATGTTTTTACGGATGACTCTTCTCTGTTAGGTCGGCAGGGAGGAGGAGCCAACAGGGGGTGGAGCACTCTACCGTTAGCGCTCAGCCCACTGTTAGCTCCTCCTCCTTGCAAATAATTATGAGTAGAATTTAAATTACTTTTCAAATGTTTAGAATTTTGAAACTCAACATAGAAGGCTGTAATGTAGTTTGTTGTATCCGCTAGTTTGTTATACTGCAGACTTCATATTTGTTTAATGACCTGGCAGGGGGGTTCGAGAGGCGGCACGCACCCGATACATATAATGGTCTATTTCCAATATATTTTCAGGAGCAATATTTTTATAACTATATTGTTTGAGGTAGTAACATTAGAGGTGTCATCCTGAACATAGGTTATGAACCCATTTCACCTTTCTGATTATTGCGACTTCAATTTTATATACAATAGTATTATTAACCTATTCTTATTTTTCAGAAACTCTGACGAGACGACAAGTCTGAGTGAAGGAGAATGCTCTTCACAATCTGCGAAGAGGAAGGACATTCCCTTCAGCAGCACCAAGCACGTACACTTCACACCAAAGAGAAGCAGGAGAAACTGAGAGAAGAGAATGTAACTGCTTTCACTCACTTAAAATTATAGGGTTTTATTGCACGACTAGAAAATTATCCGTATTATAATATCATTGTAATTATTACACTATCAATGTAGTTAATGCACTAACAGTGTATTTATTGCACTAACAGTGGATTTATTGCACTAACAGTGGATTTATTGCACTAACAGTGGATTTATTGCACTAACAGTGGATTTATTGCACCAAATTTAATTGCTCTAAAGATCTTCCGTCTGATAATATCCTATAGAAGCATTAGCTATTATTTCTATTTATTATAATAGAGTTTAACACTACAGCTATCAAGTAGTCGATTTGACTGCTAGTCGATTTGACTGCTAGTCAATTTGACTGCTTGTCGATTTGACTGCTTGTCGATTTGACTGCTAGTCGATTTGACTGCTTGTCAATTTGACTGCTAGTCGATTTGACTGCTAGTCGATTTGACTGCTAGTCGATTTGACTGCTTGTCGATTTGACTTCTTGTCGATTTGACTGCTAGTCGATTTGACTGCTTGTCAATTTGACTGCTAGTCGATTTGACTGCTTTTTACTAGAAATTCATGAGATACAAATGTTTGAAAGAAATAAAAACTCTAGTGTTAAATAGCAAGGAAATCGTCTTGGAAGTTAAAAGTTAGTCACTAGATTCTTCCAAATGGTAACTATTTTGTACTTACTATGTATCTATTATTATCCCATTTCTTTCATATTAGTAACATGTTTTCTTAACTCAATATTATTATCCCTTATTAACATGGTCATGTTTTCTAAACCAATATTTAGTAATTAGAAAGCTGTTTATTGTCTAATATTAACTTTCATCTCAACATGTAAATATGGTGGTGTTTTTAGTATATTCTTTTTAAGCTTCATAGTAAGGTTTTACAGTAATGACTTGCAATAGTTTGTTTTATTTTAGTTACTAACGACTCTTCCAGGTGTAAAATGTATTAATGTTTTACCATTGTATTTCAAATAGGGTAAGTTACGAGTAATCGGACAGTTCCACATTTTCGATCATATAAGAAAAAATATGTAATTTAGTATTTTTACTCATTTTAATTGTTATCCATTATACCATGGATACCAATTAAAATATCGAGTTAAGATATTTAAAAAATTAGTATGATCGAATATGTGTAACTGTCCGATAACTCAGTATTTACCCTCGACATCAAGATTTTAATTTTACTAAATTTATGAAGTGTAAAATTTTCCAGGCGACCAATCCGTCAGATTTTAATTCTGTGACATGTTCCCCTTAGAAATAGAAGCCAATGTTGTATTTACTGTATTAAAGCGATTTTATAAATATTACTAGGAGTTAAGTATATTTAAAGGCTTTTACTTTTATATTCTCTAGAGTTAGGTGCTTTCTGATAGATTTTATAAAGTGTCATTTTTAGTGCACTGTGTTGTGAAGATGAACTTACAGTACATCTTCCTGATTGCTTTTACATCAGCTGATCTCCTTTGCTAATAACTTTAGCTGTCTGTACATACTGCCTGTAGTGGCTTGCTTAATAAACGCCTTTGCTACTGTGATTTGTTATTGTCAACCCTCGTGTCTTGACTCGATGATTTTAAAAGAAGCTGTAAGATTAAAACAACCTCCAATAGTTTTTCTTAACACGGTCACCGATAGTTGTTGTTAATAACGTGAAGGATTAAAACAACCATTAATAGTTGTAAATAAAGTGCACAGTGAAGGATTAAAAAACAAGATTTGAAAGATTACGAGGTTTTTTAACACAATATGTTTACTATTGATACTATATAAGTACCTATCTCATAGATGTCTACCATTTATGACACGAGTAACATCATCAAAGAAAAAAATCTATCAGATTTATTTATTTTGGTACCTATTTTTAAGTAGAACTGTTCGTCAATACTTATTTGAATGAACATAATTTATTATTTACAACACAACCTACTGGTTAATTAGTAGGTATTAAATAATAACAAGTTCTATTTATAATAACAGGCTTTATTTTTCTGAAACACAATAATCATAAATAACTTTTAAACTGCAAAACAATAACAATCTTCATAAATATTTGTACCGATTTTAAGTTGTAGAAACATTAATAATATATTGAGGACTTAATAGTAAAGTTAACATGTTCAATGCAAAACACGTTCAAACTGGTCTAAAACATGTTTTAAAAATCTCACAAGTACTGGTCTAAAACATGTTTTAAAAATCTCACAAGTACTGGTCTAAAACATGTTTTAAAGTCTCTCAAGTACTGGTCTAAAACACGTTCAAACTAGGTTATAGTACATTTGAACTCTTATGACCATTTTTAAACTTAATTAGAGCTGTTGTTAAGAAATAATCCCTTCTCCCTGCACCTCACTTCTCCTCCCCCCACATTGGCACCACCCCCCTCCCCCTGCACCTTCTCAGGGCCAGCAGGCGGATGTTCCTGAGGCAGTCAGCAGCCGCCTCCTGCACCACTTCGTCAGGAGAACTCAGCATCTCCAGCAGCAGCTGAAAGAGAGGAAGGGGGGGGGGGGGGTAAATTGCACTTCTGAGAAATGATATTAGGTACTGCGCCACTCTATAGATACAAAAAAGCATTGCGCCACTCTATAGATACAAAAAAGCATTGCGCCACTCTATAGATACAAAAAAGCATTGCGCCACTCTATAGATACACAAAAGCATTGCGCCACTCTATAGATACACAAAAGCACTGCGTCACTCTATAGATACACAAAAGCATTGCGCCACTCTATAGATACAAAAAAACACTGCGCCACTCTATAGATACAAAAATGCATTGCGCCAATCTATAGATACAAAAAAGCATTGCGCCAATCTATAGATACAAAAAAGCATTGCGCCACTCTATTGATACAAAAAAGCATTGCGCCACTCTATAGATACAAAAAGCATTGCGCCACTCTATAGATACAAAAAGCATTGCGCCACTCTATAGATACAAAAAAGCATTGCGCCACTATAGATACAAAAACGCATTGCGCCACTCTATAGATGCACAAAAGCAGTGCGCCAATCTATAGATGCACAAAAGCATTGCGCCATTCTATAGATCAACAAAAACATTGCGCCACTCAAACAGCTACTCACAGGTACTGCGCCACTCTGGTGAAGAGTGACGCAGTTTTCAGGTTCCAATGAGAGTCTGTGAAGGGCGCGGCAAGTTGGACGGCGCACTTGACTGTCACTTGTTTCGAGGTATCTGAATAGGCGGTGAAATAATTGGCTTTTGAGAACACTTTTTCCATTAAAAGAACTATATAATCTTTATTTTTTTAGAGGTTTAACGTCTGTTTCAGAAGCAGATGCTATATCGCAGACGTCAAAAGGACTAAATACAAGGGACTGGAAGAAGCAGTCAGAAAGAGAATGGGCTCCATGAACAAAGTCACTTATCACCATCGGTGACAATGCTCATGAATGCAAAAGAGCTACCTAACACATAATCTAAGAGGAAAATGAAGAGGTAATAGTAAATGGAGCCTACGATCCTACCTAACACAAAATCTAAGAGGAAAATGAAGAGGTGGTAGTACTCACTGTACCAGAGGGGCCACAGCCCCCGCTCTACCGAATAGCAGCCCCGTGTCTCTGGAAATGCAGCACGCAGCTATAGCCTCCGCTAGAAAAGGTCTCAGCGTGTTATTCTCCTGTAAGATTTTATCACCATTTTTATTGGACTGTTTTAAAAACAGTTTTATTAGATTATTTTAGCATACTAATTTAACTACTTTTTATTTTATTTTTATTTCTAAGTTCTTTTTTATTAACATATTTTATCGTATTATTCAAGCTACTCTTTTAATACACTATATTTTAAATAATTTTTTATTACCATATTTTAATTCATTACATTCTAACTACTTTTTTATTTCACTACTTTTGTTTATCATAATACTTACATTATTGTATTACATACATTTATTATATTTTGTGCGTACAACGTGGTATAAGTTTGTACCACACTGTAGTCAACATACCAAGCAGCGTACACTGTATAAAATAAGGAAATTTATTTTAAAAAATCAAATCATAAAGAGGATATTTTCAGATGGGAAATATAGGGTAAGTTCCAAGTTATCGAACGGTTGCAGAATTTAGACTATAAATGAAATATTATTTAACATTTTAACTATATTTATTTTAATTGGTATCCATGATGCCATTAGCTATCATTTTTAAATAATAATTATTGGATCACCTGTAGAATCCACACCCCAGAGTCCCAGACCTAGTTTGGGGTGCGGATTGTACAGGAGTGAAATTAACGGGGTGTGGATTGTACAGGAGTGAAATTAACGAGATGCGGATTGTACAGGAGTGAAATTAACGGGGTGCGGATTGTACAGGAGTGAAATTAACGGGGTGTGGATTGTACAGGAGTGAAATTAACGGGATGTGGATTAAACAGGAGTGAAATTAACGGGGTGCGGATTGTACAGAAGTGAAATTAACGGGGTGTGGATTGTACAGGAGTGAAATTAACGGGATGTGGATTAAACAGGAGTGAAATTAACGGGGTGCAGATTAAACAGGGGTGAAATTAACGGGGTGCGGATTGTACAGGAGTGAAATTAACGGGGTGCGGATTGTACAGGAGTAAAATTAACGGGGTGTGGATTGTACAGGAGTGAAATTAATGGGGTGTGGATTGTACAGGAGTGAAATTAACGGGGTGTGGATTGTACAGGAGTGAAATTAACGGGGTGCGGATTGTACAGGAGTGAAATTAACGAGGTGCGGATTGTACAGGAGTGAAATTAACGGGGTGTGGATTGTACAGGAGTGAAATTAACGGGGTGTGGATTGTACAGGAGTGAAATTAACGGGGTGTGGATTGTACAGGAGTGAAATTAACGGGGTGTGGATTGTACAGGAGTGAAATTAACGGGGTGTGGATTAAACAGGAGTGAAATTAACGGGGTGTGGATTAAACAGGAGTGAAATTAACGGGGTGCGGATTGTACAGAAGTGAAATTAACGGGGTGCGGATTGTACAGGAGTGAAATTAGCGAGGTGCGGATTGTACAGGAGTGAAATTAACGGGGTGCGGATTGTACAGGAGTGAAATTAACGGGGTGCAGATTGTACAGGAGTGAAATTAACGGGGTGCGGATTGTACAGGAGTGCAATTAACGGGGTGCGGATTATACAGGAGTGAAATTAACGGGATGTGGATTGTACAGGAGTGAAATTAACGGGGTGCGGATTGTACAGGAGTGAAATTAACGAGGTGCGGATTGTACAGGAGTGAAATTAACGGGGTGCTTATTGTACGGGAGTGAAATTAACGGGGTGTGGATTGTACAGGAGTGAAATTAACGGGGTGTGGATTAAACAGGAGTGAAATTAACGGGGTGTGGATTAAACAGGAGTGAAATTAACGGGGTGCGGATTGTACAGAAGTGAAATTAACGGGGTGCGGATTGTACAGGAGTGAAATTAACGAGGTGCGGATTGTACAGGAGTGAAATTAACGGGGTGCGGATTGTACAGGAGTGAAATTAACGGGGTGCGGATTGTACAGGAGTGAAATTAACGGGGTGCGGATTTTACAGGAGTGCAATTAACGGGGTGCGGATTGTACAGGAGTGAAATTAACGAGGTGTGGATTGTACAGGAGTGAAATTAACGGGGTGCGGATTGTACAGGAGTGAAATTAACGAGATGCGGATTGTACAGGAGTGAAATTAACAGGGTGCGTATTGTACAGGAGTGAAATTAACGAGGTGCGGATTGTACAGGAGTGAAATTAACGGGGTGCGGATTGTACAGAAGTGAAATTAACGGGGTGCGGATTGTACAGGAGTGAAATTAACGGGGTGTGGATTGTACAGGAGTGAAATTAACGGGGTGTGGATTGTACAGGAGTGAAATTAACGGGGTGTGGATTGTACAGGAGTGAAATTAACGGGGTGTGGATTGTACAGGAGTGAAATTAACGGGGTGTGGATTAAACAGGAGTGAAATTAACGGGGTGTGGATTAAACAGGAGTGAAATTAACGGGGTGCGGATTGTACAGAAGTGAAATTAACGGGGTGCGGATTGTACAGGAGTGAAATTAACGAAGTGCGGATTGTACAGGAGTGAAATTAACGGGGTGCGGATTGTACAGGAGTGAAATTAACGGGGTGCGGATTGTACAGGAGTGAAATTAACGGGGTGTGGATTGTACAGGAGTGAAATCAACGGGGTGCGGATTGTACAGGAGTGAAATTAACGAGGTGCGGATTGTACAGGAGTGAAATCAACGGGGTGCGTATTGTACAGGAGTGAAATTAACGAGGTGCGGATTGTACAGGAGTGAAATTAACGGGTTGCGGATTGTACAGGAGTGAAATTAACGAGGTGCGGATTGTACAGGAGTGCAATTACGAGGTGTGGATTGTACAGGAGTGAAATTAACGGGGTGCGGATTGTACAGGAGTGCAATTAACGAGGTGTGGATTGTACAGGAGTGAAATTAACGGGGTGTGGATTAAACAGGAGTGAAATTAACGGGGTGTGGATTAAACAGGAGTGAAATTAACGGGGTGCGGATTGTACAGAAGTGAAATTAACGGGGTGCGGATTGTACAAGAGTGAAATTAACGAGGTGCGGATTGTACAGGAGTGAAATTAATGGGGTGCGGATTGTACAGGAGTGAAATTAACGGGGTGCGGATTGTACAGGAGTGCAATTAACGGGGTGCGGATTGTACAGGAGTGAAATTAACGAGGTGTGGATTGTACAGGAGTGAAATTAACGGGGTGCGGATTGTACAGGAGTGAAATTAACGAGGTGCGGATTGTACAGGAGTGAAATTAACAGGGTGCGTATTGCACAGGAGTGAAATTAACGGGGTGCGGATTGTACAGGAGTGCAATTAACGAGGTGTGGATTGTACAGGAGTGAAATTAACGAGGTGCGGATTGTACAGGAGTGAAATTAACGGGGTGCGGATTGTACAGGAGTGAAATTAACGAGGTGCGGATTGTACAGGAGTGCAATTACGAGGTGTGGCTTGTACAGGAGTGAAATTAACGGGGTGCGGATTGTACAGGAGTGCAATTAACGAAGTGTGGATTGTACAGGAGTGAAATTAACGGGGTGCGGATTGTACAGGAGTGAAATTAACGGGGTGCGGATTGTACAGGAGTGAAATTAACGAGGTGCAGATTGAACAGGAGTGCAATTACGAGGTGTGGATTGTACAGGAGTGAAATTAACGGGGTGCGGATTGTACAGGAGTTCAATTAACGAGGTGTGGATTGTACAGGAGTGAAATTAACGGGGTGCGGATTGTACAGGAGTGAAATTAACGGGGTGCGGATTGTACAGGAGTGCAATTAACGAGGTGTGGATTGTACAAGAGTGAAATTAACGGGGTGCGGATTGTACAGGAGTGAAATTAACGGGGTGCGGATTGTACAGGAGTGAAATTAACGGGGTGCGGATTGTACAGGAGTGAAATTAACGGGGTGCGGATTGTACAGGAGTGAAATTAACGAGGTGCGGATTGTACAGGAGTGAAATTAACGGGGTGCGGATTGTACAGGAGTGAAATTAACGGGGTGCGGATTGTACAGGAGTGAAATTAACGAGGTGCGGATTGTACAGGAGTGAAATTAACGGGGTGCGGATTGTACAGGAGTGAAATTAACGAGGTGCGGATTGTACAGGAGTGCAATTACGAGGTGTGGCTTGTACAGGAGTGAAATTAACGGGGTGCGGATTGTACAGGAGTGCAATTAACGAGGTGTGGATTGTACAGGAGTGAAATTAACGGGGTGCGGATTGTACAGGAGTGAAATTAACGAGGTGTGGATTGTACAGGAGTGAAATTAACGGGGTGCAGATTGTACAGGAGTGAAATTAACGAGGTGCGGATTGTACAGGAGTGCAATTACGAGGTGTGGATTGTACAGGAGTGAAATTAACGGGGTGCGGATTGTACAGGAGTTCAATTAACGAGGTGTGGATTGTACAGGAGTGAAATTAACGGGGTGCGGATTGTACAGGAGTGAAATTAACGGGGTGCGGATTGTACAGGAGTGCAATTAACGAGGTGTGGATTGTACAGGAGTGAAATTAACGGGGTGCGGATTGTACAGGAGTGAAATTAACGGGTTGCGGATTGTACAGGAGTGAAATTAACGGGGTGCGGATTGTACAGGAGTGAAATTAACGGGGTGCGGATTGTACAGGAGTGAAATTAACGAGGTGCGGATTGTACAGGAGTGAAATTAACGGGGTGCGGATTGTACAGGAGTGAAATTAACGGGGTGCGGATTGTACAGGAGTGAAATTAACGGGGTGTGGATTAAACAGGAGTGAAATTAACGGGGTGTAGATTAAACAGGAGTGAAATTAACGGGGTGCGGATTGTACAGAAGTGAAATTAACGGGGTGCGGATTGTACAGGAGTGAAATTAACGAGGTGCGGATTGTACAGGAGTGAAATTAATGGGGTGCGGATTGTACAGGAGTGAAATTAACGGGGTGCGGATTGTACAGGAGTGCAATTAACGGGGTGCGGATTGTACAGGAGTGCAATTAACGGGGTGCGGATTGTACAGGAGTGAAATTAACGAGGTGTGGATTGTACAGGAGTGAAATTAACGGGGTGCGGATTGTACAGGAGTAAAATTAACGAGGTGCAGATTGTACAGGAGTGAAATTAACAGGGTGCGTATTGCATAGGAGTGAAATTAACGAGGTGCGGATTGTACAGGAGTGAAATTAACGGGGTGCGGATTGTACAGGAGTGAAATTAACGAGGTGCGGATTGTACAGGAGTGCAATTACGAGGTGTGGCTTGTACAGGAGTGAAATTAACGGGGTGCGGATTGTACAGGAGTGCAATTAACGAAGTGTGGATTGTACAGGAGTGAAATTAACGGGGTGCGGATTGTACAGGAGTGAAATTAACGGGGTGCGGATTGTACAGGAGTGAAATTAACGGGGTGCGGATTGTACAGGAGTGAAATTAACGAGGTGCGGATTGTACAGGAGTGCAATTAACGAGGTGCGGATTGTACAGGAGTGCAATTACGAGGTGTGGATTGTACAGGAGTGAAATTAACGGGGTGCGGATTGTACAGGAGTTCAATTAACGAGGTGTGGATTGTACAGGAGTGAAATTAACGGGGTGCGGATTGTACAGGAGTGAAATTAACGGGGTGCGGATTGTACAGGAGTGCAATTAACGAGGTGTGGATTGTACAGGAGTGAAATTAACGGGGTGCGGATTGTACAGGAGTGAAATTAACGGGGTGCGGATTGTACAGGAGTGAAATTAACGGGGTGCGGATTGTACAGGAGTGAAATTAACGGGGTGCGGATTGTACAGGAGTGAAATTAACGAGGTGCGGATTGTACAGGAGTGAAATTAACGGGGTGCGGATTGTACAGGAGTGAAATTAACGGGGTGCGGATTGTACAGGAGTGAAATTAACGAGGTGAGGATTGTACAGGAGTGCAATTAACGGGGTGCGGATTGTACAGGAGTGAAATTAACGAGGTGCGGATTGTACAGGAGTGCAATTACGAGGTGTGGCTTGTACAGGAGTGAAATTAACGGGGTGCGGATTGTACAGGAGTGCAATTAACGAGGTGTGGATTGTACAGGAGTGAAATTAACGGGGTGCGGATTGTACAGGAGTGAAATTAACGGGGTGCGGATTGTACAGGAGTGAAATTAACGGGGTGCGGATTGTACAGGAGTGAAATTAACAAGGTGCGGATTGTACAGGAGTGCAATTACGAGGTGTGGATTGTACAGGAGTGAAATTAACGGGGTGCGGATTGTACAGGAGTTCAATTAACGAGGTGTGGATTGTACAGGAGTGAAATTAACGGGGTGCGGATTGTACAGGAGTGAAATTAACGGGGTGCGGATTGTACAGGAGTGCAATTAACGAGGTGTGGATTGTACAGGAGTGAAATTAACGGGGTGCGGATTGTACAGGAGTGAAATTAACGGGTTGCGGATTGTACAGGAGTGAAATTAACGGGGTGCGGATTGTACAGGAGTGAAATTAACGGGGTGCGGATTGTACAGGAGTGAAATTAACGAGGTGCGGATTGTACAGGAGTGAAATTAACGGGGTGCGGATTGTACAGGAGTGAAATTAACGGGGTGCGGATTGTACAGGAGTGAAATTAACGAGGTGCGGATTGTTCTCTGTACAGGCGATCCTAATTATTATTATTATTTTTGTTTTCACATGGTCGAAAGCGTGGCACCCTTCCGATAACTCGAAACTTACTCTGGTTTAAAAAGCACTAGCTACTACAGACAGCACCAATAACTGTTTTTTATAATTCTATTATAAATAGTGTAAATATTTGATAATTTTACCAATTCTAGCATTAATAAAATTAGAATTTAAAGCAGAGTCTCAAATACCAAAATATTAACTATAAAATATATATAGAAAAGTAAGTAATAAGAAATTAACAAAAATCATATAACCATTGCCAATTGACTTTAGTAATTACTAATTATCATTAAATTTCATTTGTCCTGGGATAGGTGACAATCGTACATAATTTCCAAATGTCACAATACAAGCAATAAAATAAATGAAAAGCGAAGAGTGTTGCCAGTTATGGAATAAAATTTAGGGTTAAATTTAACCTGCACTTTGCTACCAGAAGACTTGACTCGTTGAGCCATCAGCTGAGAGAGGAAAGCATTAATTAAGAGAGTCATAAGGGAGTCACAAGGAGTCATGAGAGTCTCTATATCTCTCCAATTGTGTTATTTGTTTTCCGGATCCCCATCCCAAACAAGACAGAAGATAAAGACTAAGCCATAGGGCGGAGACAAGGTTCGGAGGAAAACTAGAACACGCAATGTTTTTCGGGACTTGGCAAACCATCAACGCTGCATTAAAGACGTCTACATACAGAGATGAAGAGGAGGGCGTGGAATGATTTGGTCAGAAATAGAACGAGGAGGAAAGAACGAGAAAGTGACAAGGAAGAGGGAACCTTCAACGGGCATACAGCCATCCGAGGAAAGTTGCTTTGGATAGTACCTGCGTTCCTCCAACGTACGGTAGCGGAATATATCAACACTCATGAACGGAGCTGGATGGACTTTCACTCACTTCCCATTTGGAGTTTCTGTACTCCAAACCGTACTCCCAAACCTGACAAAGAAAGAAACTCCGCCAGGCGTGGGAACACAGTTTGGGTACAATCTCCAGCTCCAAGATTTATCCTGGAGCTGATCTCTGAGGGAGAGAGAAAGGAGAAAAAGAAAGTGGAAGAAGAGAAAGAGGAAGAAGATAGAACGAAAGACAGAAAGAGAAACATTTAATCTTTTATTTATTTTAGGTGTAAGTTTAATCATTTATATTTTATTTTCATTCCTTTATATAATTTTTAGAACACATTAACCCTTCACTGCGTAGTGTACCATATATGATACAAATGTTTTTGTGAAAGTATAATCGCACATTCTCGTAAGTAATTTATCAAATAAATATTTTCCATGATAGAAGCATATATCTTTTTAGATAAAATCATCCATCAATGGTAATGAAAAATCTGTCCAATGAAGGGCTATAATATGTTAAATATTTTTTTTAAATGTTATATTACATTTTAAAAACAAATAAATACTCTCATTCACGATTTAAAATTACATATTTTAAGACTATAACTTATTAAAACTTTATTTTCGATAGTCCAGAGGCCTCACAGTACTCGAAAAGTGGGTGTTCTTTTCATAACCTGTGTTAATTAACGCCCACTTTCCGACTACTGTACCCTCACCCTGACTGCCAGACGCGACAAGCAAGTGACAGCTCCGTAGTCAGTCATTATCGCCAAGTTACGCGGATTCACTGCAATTCTGAGGGGAAAAAACAAGATTAGAAAAACAAGAATAAACGAATTAATAGGAAACATTTATTTTTACTAGTGTACGCGTACTGTCAAAATTGACTGTTTTTACTATATCAATTTTATGTTCATTGATGCATGATATTTCAATCAATTAAATTATTACCCCTGACTCTGCCTTTACTGCAATATTTTCGAACCCTGAATAAAATAAATTTAATTTAGTTAATGAAACCATTTATTGAACTGATATCAGAATAATTTCCTATCCATGCTATCAGCTGCTTGCCAAGTGTATTATTAGGTTAGTGTGACGGACAGACAGTATTGATGGTTATTAATGTGTAATGATTTCACGACTTTTTTCATTCTAGATGTTACGAAATAACCAAAATATTATTCCTAAAACTATTTCATTTTTATTCGCCATTTTTATTTACATCTTACCCAGCAATAGCAGCACAAGCAGTTTGCCTCTTACCTAGCAATGGCAGCACAAGCCGCACTAAGGACGGCTTCGCTGGGACTCTCCAGCAAGGCCACCAACAGTTCGATTCCTCCACCAAGACTTCTCACTTCCTCTGCCAAACCAGACTGTAAAAGGTGGTAATGTTAAACTGTCAAAAAAACTGTTCTGAGTTCAAATAGTTCTCCAGAAAATACATATTTTTATAATTGGATATCATTTACTGAAACCGATAACGATAAGTATTCATAATAAATCATAGTAATCAATCTCCGACATTACCGTTGAAAAAGTACGATGTTTAAATACGTTTTTTTAATATCTGTTCAATAACGACTCTATACATAAAATTTTCGTCCTAAATATAATATTTTACATCGATATGATTCTCCAATCTCTATCGGCGATCTTAAATTGCAATTTTAAAAACCTCGAATTCTCGACTACTTCAATCGAATAACAGCGATCATAAATTTCTATTTTTTTCAATGCTACAGCAGAATTCCTCTATAGTGAACTCCTCTATAGTGAATGAATAAGGATTTTCCCTGAATAATGAACCAATCTTCATGATACCTGCAGGTAAAATGATGATACCAACTAAAATAAATAATCATTAAATTGTTTTTTCTTAAATGATTCAAAAATATTGTTGAAAAAGTAGAAGGAGCTTAGCAAAACGTCTGGTGGAAAAACTTAAAAAAAAACCTACTTGTGTACGGCTCTCAAGTCTGCCATAAAATATTCTTTATGGCAATTTATCGCGGACTAAAGAAAATTTGTTCATTATTCAGACCGCATCCTAACTCATTCACTACACAGGAATTCATTATAAAGGAGATCTACTGCAGTGGGTAAAGCTGCACCTCCTCCTGATGCAGGCAGGTGCATATGGCACTGGCTGCAGAGGCCTGTATTCTGTGGTCATTGCTCTTTAGGTGTGACCAAAGGAGTCTGAGGCCATCTTGCTCCAGCAGCAGCGCCAGGGCTTCCTTGTTCGAGGCACAGGATCTGGAATATTTTGCCTATGTTAAAATTTACTTTTTGGGTACTAGGAGTGTTCGATTATTACCCAATATTCCTTGATAGTGTTTATATAATAAATTTGTTTGTCATAATAGATATTCTTTTTATATAAAACTAATTATCGAACGAATTGGTAAATTGATACTCAGTATTTTAAAAATAAACTATATTTTCAAATGTCAGAAGTATTAAAATTATGATCTGAAAGTGGAATGAATATTCAAAATATATACTTTAAAAAAAAGAGAAAAAAATAACAGTAGCTCACCGTAGAGCTCGTGTGACGTTTAGCAGCAGGTGCGGGGCAGTCCGTCGCAACAAACTAACTAGTTTGGGTATCCCACCTGACGAGACCACAATGCTGCAACATTTTGGCAAAGCTGCAACTTCAGCCAAAGCTCCAGCTACTTGACTTACAACCTGTTGGAATTTTGCTTGTTCAAACAGACAACATTTTACGAAGAATATGCAACTAATGTAGATTCCAAGTTGTCGAACATGATAAGAAAAAAATATAATATAACATTTTAAATCATTGGTATCCATGATGACAGAAAGCGGCAAAAACCGACAAATTAATTTTATATTTCAAGGCATTTTCAGTAGAGAGTAATTCTCGACTGGAGTTAGTCTGGTTACAACACCTTCTCATTGCTGTGGTCCAGTAGAGCGGTGAAGACGGTGACAGACTCCAAGGCATGCAGAGGCTCCACATGAGAGGGAGTGCAAGCCACGTGCCAGAGGATGGCAGTGACCGCCTCAAGCAACTCACTCTCCTTCACTTCGCCTCCCGCCTCCTCAGTCAGGATGGCCTCCATACGCCTTGCCTCCTCATCATTCTCTGGGAGGATTAGTACCATGGAAGCGGCATCCTCACTTGGTTCTACCGTTCCTAAGACAAAAATAGAACAATAAATGATGAAAAATAATTTCTAAAACAATTAAGGTATCTTGTTTTTTGTTGAGGAATAATTTGCATTTTTAATGGCTTCATTGTTTGAGTCATGCTTTTCAAACACCAATTCAGAAATTATTGTTTTAATTCAATTATTAACTTTCTTCTATATACTAATTTAAACACCATAAAATCCAATTCGATTAAGATTGAGTAACCTCTCTTTTCAATGAGGATTCAACTAATAAAGTAAAATTCACTTTGTACTAAAATTTGAGGGCATTTTAGTACCTGGTTCAGCTATTCCTGCGTTAGGTACCATTAGGTTAGTGCCAGAACTGAATGAGGCTCTGTCCCCCACTGGGACAGTCAGCCCAACCACACTGGGGCTCCTGGAACTCTTCTGCTGACCCATTTCGATGTTGAGGTTAGAGTTCCCAAACTTTGGACCTTCTTCAGCTCCTGAACCCTTTGAAGTTAGATAATAAGAATGTTTTGTGGATCATCATTTAACTGTAAAGTTATTGAAGAAATTTTACTTAAGAGTTCAGAATAAGGAATAAATTTCTTTCTATTGTTAGTTTGTGGATTTCGATGGCCCATAAGGCTTTGATTAGCCTAATTGAAATCTATTGTATATTTTTTTATGAAGGAACGGAGTATCTTTGCATGTTTAGGAGACTTACTTTTCTTACAGCTGCAGGAGCTTCTGAAACCCCACTAGGCACAGCCGATCCTCTCCGCGAAAATTTTCTCGGATTTATCTTCAGTTGGATGAAAGGTTCTACTTCAACATTCAAGATCCTCATCAGGATATCCAAACCCCCCTCTTTAACTATACGGGATCGAGTAGATTCAAGCTTGGAGGCCTGAAATTAAGTTGAATTCTTCATCAAATTTTCTGGAAGTGTGATAATAAATTCTTACGAACTCGAAAACAAATTGAAGTAATATTTACTCTTCAGGTTCTCGATTGATGCATATCGAAAGATAGTTTTAGTGGTTTATAGATAGTAACAACTATTTGATTTTAATTATTTAATTCATGACAATTCAATTCACTCTGGTCAATGCCTGAGATGCCAGACACTTCAATACTCACTCTAGCCAATGCCTGAGATGCCAAAAAATTCAATATTCACTCTGACCATAGCCTGAGATGCCAGACACTTCAATACTCACTCTGGCTAATACCTGAGTTTCTGGCCAATGCCAGAAACTTCAATACTCACTCTGGCCAATGCCTGAGATGCCAGACACCTCAACTGTGCAGACGGTTGCTGCAAGAATGCAATAAGTGATGACGTGAGACCCATACCTTCCACAAGACTTCTGTACTCCCCCTGTCATCATTTATATTGGTATGAATCAGGATTATTGGAAATACATAGAGAAGATACATTTATCATCTTAATTTGAACAGACGAAATGTTAGCAAATGTTTCATATGTCAAATAATATGTAGTAGATTAATATTTTAGGAATTGGGCTTTAGGAATGGAAAACTATATTATTTTAATAAGAACAACCCCCCAAATTCATTTAATATGAAAAACGTAAGTTATATAGCACCTCTATCAGACACTGGTGAAGTATCCCAATGACTGCCTGCTGCAGAGGAGCACTTTGGTAGAGTAAGAGGAGGGGCAAAGTCTCCAGTAAGTCCGCCCTCAACAGCTCGCCCCGCCCTTGAGGAGAGACCTTAAAGCAATCGGCACTTAGTTGATTTTGTGGTAGGCATTGTTTTTATTAATATTTGGACAAAAAACATACATAAAATAAACCACATTATAGAAATTGAAAAGATGTACAATACACCAAAAGAATGGGAAAAGATTCTGACAGGACTCAAAAATGAATTCGGCAATTGTAAATAGTAAAATTCAGAAGTGGGTTCAATAATTGAATAATTATGGGATTCTTACCGCTTAATTATATAGTGAATGTAATGGTGTTAAAGACTTACCGTGATGGCCCAAAGAGCTCTACCAGCAGCTTCTACCGCAGCCATCACCATCTCCTGGGCACTCACCACCCCACCAGCTGCTGTAACTCCCCCACCCATACCAGTGGAACTACGAGGATCCAACCTAACCAGATCCACCTTTAGAAAGGGTGATGAATAATTAATTAGTGGGGGTTTGATTTCTGCTTTGGACGTGTATATCGCTGACGTCAGAAGGAATTTAAACACAAAGGACTGGAAGAAGCAGTCAGAAAGGAAAGTGCCTAAGAAAAAAGTACGATATTGACTAATTGAAATACTCTTTAGAAATTTAAGTAATATCATGGAAAAATAAAATGGGTGTTAATTGCAGGACGAAGTAAGCTTTTTTCATGTTTGTTTTTATTTCCTATTCTGTGTCATTTTCTCCCGGAACTACATTAAAGTCAACATGCAGATCTACATTCAAGCCTGTTTTCTTTATTTAGTTTTCCCCATCACTTTGTCGTTAAAACGTATGGGTTAACCACTTTCACTCACAGTTTATTATTACAATATTCTTGTTTTAAATAGAAAAATATCGTCTTATAAAATAAATCATTCAAATATTCATATCAACTGACCAAGGCTCTGAGTCCTCCACTTTTGATGACGAAGTCTCTCGCAGCTGCCATCTTACACACTCTGGCTATCACAGAAGCCGCCAAACCTCTAACCTGAACTTCACGGTGCTGAACCAACTGCTCTACCGCCTGAAAACAGAAAACTTCAATCACTGCTCTTAAGTAATTTAATTTGGTTGGGGGATTTAACGTCTGCTTCTGAACCAAAGGCCATATCTCTGACGTCAAAAGAGAATTTAAACAAGAGACTGGAAGAAGCAGTCAGGAAGGAAAGTGGCTCAGCCACCACCATCGTTGACAATACTCATGGATGCATGAAAGCTACTCTTTAAAAAAATACATAAAAAACTGTTGTAAATTGCTGTTAGATGAAATATCCTACTGTTCACTGTACCTGCAAACCTCCTAAGTGGAAGACAGCTGCTTTTGCTGCAGGGTGTTTGGTACTGTTCTCCAGAACTTGCAGTGAACCAACCTGATGGAAGATAAAACAGTTCAGAATAGTATATTCTAGAGTAAATTCAGAGTTATCGAACGGTTCGAATTTTCGATCATATATGAAAAACTATTATTTCAATTGTTATCTATGATGTATGCGGGTATTATGATAGTATTTGTAGTTTTTATATATGCGTAACCGTTCGTTTACTCTAACAATCTTCCCTACTTTAGGTTACGCAATTCAAACAATAGCTACTGACGATGCACTTGAGACTGCTTGTCCTGAGGATATTCAGCAGCACTTCAGTCCCCCCTGAAAGTTTCAGAGCCAGCTGAGGCACATCTTCAGCCAGGGGACAGTCTTTCAGACCTATCAGAGCTAGGAGAGTACAGGTCTCATCACCAACCTTCAGGTACTTAAAACAGAAATACAGGTTAAATTAAATATTTGTTAATCTCTGATATCTTCACCAGCTTCAGAATATGCCAGAACCTATCTTCACCAGCTTCAGAATATGCCAGAACCCACCTTCACCAGCTTCAGAATATGCCAGTACCTACCTTCACCAGCTTCAAAATATGCCAGTACCTACCTTCACCAGCTTCAAAATATGCCAGTACCTACCTTCACCAGCTTCAGAATATGCCAGTACCCACCTTCACCAGCTTCAGATTATGCCAGAACCCACCTTCACCAGCTTCAGAATATGCCAGTACCTACCTTCACCAGCTTCAAAATATGCCAGTACCTACCTTCACCAGCTTCAGAATATGCCAGTACCCACCTTCACCAGCTTCAGATTATGCCAGTACCCACCTTCACCAGCTTCAGATTATGCCAGAACCCACCTTCACCAGCTTCAGAATATGCCAGTACCCACCTTCACCAGCTTCAGAATATGCCAGTACCCACCTTCACCAGCTTCAGAATATGCCAGTACCCACCTTCACCAGCTTCAGAATATGCCAGTACCCACCTTCACCAGCTTCAGAATATGCCAGTACTCTGCACTCTGCTCCGCCAAGCCACAGTCCACATGGTGCAGGTCTTCTTCGTCTTCTTGTCCCCAGGTTTTATCATCTGCTTCCTCGTCATCCCAATCTTGCGGTACGTAATTGCCGCCTATTTCGCAGTACTTGTTCATAGCTACGGTAACTACGATAACATCTAACTAATATTGAGAAAAGGTTGCGTTAGGTATGAAAATAAAAGAATTATGTCTTGTATAATATAATTAATTTAGTAAAGAATTAACATCTCGTTCGAAATAATTAATGTAGTAATGGGGTTAATGTCTACTTCGGATCCAACGGCCAAATCTCTGGCTTCAAAAGGAAGAAACAGTCACAAAGGAATGAGGTTCCATGAACAAAGTCACCTACCACCGTCAGTGACAATGCTCATGGATGAAGAAAAGCTACTCCGTGAATTTACAATAAGTTGAAGAGCATAACTCCAGCGATATCTTCTAAAACTGCAAGTGGCGTTAAAAAATTGATGATAAACATGAAAAAGTGAAAAAATTACAACAGTTCGGAACGAAATTCTCTTACATTCACCACAGACATCTTCAGGAGAGAGCCACAGGGATCATCGAAAAGAAAATACAAAGTGATAGCAAACGAAAAGTAAGAGCTTTGTTAGCTGAAATTATAAAAGTGCTAGTTGCTACAAAAGGAATTGTATTTAATAGATAGACCTTTAGTCATGCAATGACTAAGAAACTATTTAAAGTAGTTTTAAATTATAGATTATTTTGTGTGAGAACAATATATCTCTATGTTTTTCAGTTTCTTATTGATCCATTAATTATCTTGATACAAGCCAAGTTCTGAGTTATCGGACAGTTTCACATTTTCGATCATATACGAATAAGTATATAATAATTATTATACAACTTTTATTTTAATTGGTATCATGCTGCTATGTTCGATCGATTAATAATCATATACTTTTTTCTCACAGGATCGAAAATGTGCAACAGTCCGATAACTCGCAACTTACCCTATAACATATGTTGCCATTTGGTACAGACGATATGTCCACCAACGAAGACGCCGTTACCATAACAACGCAGTTATATCAAATTAACTCTCTTCGATTGAACTTAGTAGCAATAAATACGGTTGGCATTTCAGTTATATAGAGATTAAATTAAAAATCTCTAAGATTAATTAAATAGTCAGCAATATGGATGTAATTTTTTTAACCCCGTACGAATAACATAGGAATATTTTCTCGATAATTTGAAATGGAACGGAACAAGTTGCACTTTACTGGTCTATTGATTTATTGGATTTTAAAGGTTCCATCCACGCTAAATTAAAAAAATTCTAACAATGTTTTATATTTTTAAAACAAAGGTTATATAACAAATCACAGTTAACTGGAAAAAGAAAATTGATCATGAATGAGAAGATTAAATAAAACAATATTTGAAATGGTTTGCAGTGTTGTAACCAGTAAGTTAGTAATCTTAAATATAAATTTTGTTCTTCACCGTAAGAGTTCATCCCTAGTGGAATATTATTTGTATTGACCGTTAATAGATATTGTATGAATGTTCTTCACCGTAAGAGTTCATCCCTTGTGGAATATTGTTTGTATTGACTGTAAATAGATATTGTATGAATGTTCTTCACCGTAAGAGTTCATCCCTAGTGGAATATTATTTGTATTGACTGTGAATAGATAGTGTATGAATGTTCTTCACCGTAAGAGTTCATCCCTAGTGTAATATTATTTACATTGACTCTAAATAGATATTGTATGAATGTACATTAATGTATCAATATGATTAATAATTAATTATTATTATAATAAATTTATGAGTATTCTGATTGTAAATAGAGTTTAATCTTTCTTCTCCATAAGATCAATAACTTACTGAAAAGTGGCAGTAAATAACTTTTTCTAATTTAGTAAAGTTACCCCAAAAATCTCAATGCTCAGTAGAAGGTGATTGGTTTGCAGAGAATTATTAAACAGTGTGGGATGGACGGTATATCCAAATAGCGGCATCAATATATATTTTTGTGCGATCACTGCATCGCAATCAGGTTGTAATAATAAGTTCTGTAATATCATGCAGATGAATTATAGATAAACGCATGAGAGTGTTAACATAGGACAATCAAAATGCAATACAGGCAAGCCTCGCTTTAAGTACAACTCACTTTAACAAAAGTGGTACTTATTTCGAGTCTTGATTCGAAATAAGAACTGTTCGTAGTCATAGAAAACGGTGACATTTTTTGTGATTATTTCACGGTAACTAAAAAAAATATCAAAATTATAATCCAGATGAGGTTATTAGAAGCAATTGGTTCAGAAATTCAACATGTCCTATTTTAGGGTAAGTTCCGATTTATCGCTCTGTTCCATATTTTCGAACACGTAAAAATCTTTATATAATAATCATTATTTAACTTTTATTTCAATTGGTATCCATGCTACCAATCAGAATGGAAGTTAAATAATAATTATGATATTTTCTTTTCTGACGTGTCCGAAATTGTAGAACCAACCAATAACTTGGAACTTAGTACCCTACTACCAAAAACATTTCATAGAGCATAAAATTTATGTTTGGTAAATGTAGAGCAATAATTATAAAAATCTAAGTATCTATTAATTACCCACCTATACTGAGTGAGAGTTAAGCTAGTGATGGATTTTAAAATATTTAATAAATGCACCATTTTAAACTTTTTCATCACAGTCACAAACAATGAAAGATTATATATTATTAATATGCGTAATACTCTAATAAGTTAATAACTCTAAAACAAATTTTCTTTCTATAACTCATAGAAAATGATACATAGAATCAAGGAGTGACAATAATAAATTTCTTGATACTTTTATTCGCTTTAGTTACCGTTTGGTGACTAAACTGAGTCGTGATTTGGTAACTAAAGCGGGGAATGCCTGTATTAGAGTTCTTTAATCAATTGTTTCATTATGATTAATATTCATTATCAAAATAAATGTATATGTAATCTGATTGAAAATAGAGTTTAATCTATCTTCCACATAATATTGATTCAAAAATGCTTACTGAAAAGTGACTAATTTGACATTAAGTCACTTTTTCAAAATTTAGCAAAGTAACCCTCAAGACTCTGTGCTCAGAGTGTTCAGTAGATGCCGATTGTTTTCTAGAGAATTGCTCTCTTTTTAATCGTGGACTTAGTGTTAACTGTTACTTCAATATGACTTATTTTTGTGCGGTCACTGCATCGCAAACATGTTGTAATAATAAGTTCTGTAATATCATGCAGATGAATAAGAGATCATCGCATTATTCGGACACTCACAGTTGACTTATTAAATAATATTACAACAATTTCCCCGTAAAACAACAGCAAATATTATATAATTTGCTAGTTCTGATATATCTATTCCATCAAATTTTCTCAATCAGTCACAATGCAATAAAATTTAAGTAAAACGTAAATTTTATAAATTATTATTTTGGTAGCGGGGTCACACCACCGCTCAAACTAATTAACTAACTTAATCAGTATTGGCAAGTTCCGTCTTTTTGGATTGTTCCATATTTTAAATAATAAATATTATTATTTAACTAGTTATTTTTATAAGGCCCATACTAAACGGGCAGTTCCACCGCTGCGGTGCTACTGCCCTGTTTACGCATCTTCAATTAATCACGGTTAAATGAATGGAAAAGCAAAGTTGCATAGTATACTGGCGGTGCTACCGCCTTGGCAGTCTGCGTTGCTACGGCGGTGGCACCGCAGCTGGACGCGTTACCAACGCCTAGTATACTTTGAATTTTAAGAAGCGGTAGCAGAGCAGTAGCACCGCGGCGGTGGAACTGCAAGTACAGTATGGGCCTAAGACGCCTTATTAAAGAACATTTATAACTCAAAAATTATATGGGATAGAACATGAAATTTCTATCATACTTCCTGTTATTATTGATAGCATTTCTATTGAAATTCCTGATCATTCATTTTGGTAGTAAATTAGGCTTCGTTCTCTGTAGTTTTTCTCACTCACTTTATTCCTACAAACTGCACACAGAGAACGGGTAAGTCCAAACAAATCAAATTTGATTTGTTTGGACTTATATGATTTTGCCCCTACCTAAGTAGAGAGTTGCAGGCAGGTACTATTTAAACTGAGTTAAATTAACGTTTGTTAACCAAACGTCAATCCAAGAGTAGTATCCAAACTCTAAAATAAAATCTATTCATCAATTACTAAATACCAAGTGTTATATTAATGATTTTCAGTACATATGAAGTTTTAATATTCCACCTTCAAACTATTTTCTACTAAAACACTTTGCACAAGTGCATATTTTATGTTCTTGAAATATATGAGAGTTAGCTACTGCATAAGAAGAATTAAAATTAAATTAAAGTAAAGTGCCAAAATTAAATTAACTAGGAAAATAAATTTAATATGTAGGTATTCATGAAGAACACATATTTTTTCTCAATCTATTACTAAAAAAAGAAATGGAAATAATATTCACAAAAATCAAGTGTCTAGAAACAAATTCTTACATCAATTTGTAACTAAAAAACAGATTTACTTTAAACTTTACAAATGCGGTCTTCTTTATTTTAAATCAGATATCTTACTCGAAATTTCAATTAAAAAAATTATGTCCCGAAAATTTTAATTTTACTATTGGCACTTTAATTTAATTTAATTTTAATTCTTCTTATGCAATAGCTAACTCTCATATATAATATAGGTACTATTGAAGAAAATCCCCACACGAATATCTCGCAAAATTTTAATTAAAAAAAAATAACTTCGATAATCCCGATATCGCTATTTTTGGTTTGGAAATTGATAGGACAGTTATTATAAAGATATGTATTTGAAAAACCATTAGATTTTATTGGGCAACAGTTAAACCTATTTCATTAGAAAGAAGAAATTAAAAAAAAGGAGTGAGAGAGAATGGGAGTGAGAAAAAAACCTTTGGAGTTTACAGAAGGTTAGAATAGTAGTTTAACACAAGTAGTCAAATTGACTGGTCTGTAAACACTAGCAGTCAAATTGACTGGTCTGTAAACACTAGCAGTCAAATTGACTGGTCTGTAAACACTAGCAGTCAAATTGACTGGTCTGTAAACACTAGCAGTCAAATTGACTGGTCTGTAAACACTAGCAGTCAAATCGACTGGTCTGTAAACACTAGCAGTCAAATTGACTGGTCTGTAAACACTAGCAGTCAAATTGACTGGTCTGTAAACACTAGCAGTCAAATTGACTGGTCTGTAAACACTAGCAGTCAAATTGACTGGTCTGTAAACACTAGCAGTCAAATTGACTGGTCTGTAAACACTAGCAGTCAAATTGACTGGTCTGTAAACACTAGCAGTCAAATTGACTGGTCTGTAAACACTAGCAGTCAAATTGACTGGTCTGTAAACACTAGCAGTCAAATTGACTGGTCTGTAAACACTAGCAGTCAAATTGACTGGTCTGTAAACACTAGCAGTC
Organism: Caprella mutica; assembly: GCA_947561585.1. Taxonomy (NCBI): domain Eukaryota; kingdom Metazoa; phylum Arthropoda; class Malacostraca; order Amphipoda; family Caprellidae; genus Caprella; species Caprella mutica. Next base: position 143,658 of record CANNZV010000707.1, read on the forward strand.
AAATTGACTGGTCTGTAAACACTAGCATTCAAATTGACTGGTCTTTAAACACTAGCAGTCAAATTGACTGGTCGGTAGTGTTGAAAAGGTTCAACTTGTTCACATGACTGCCTGAGGTCTCTGTCCCATAGTTTGCTCAGTTGCTGAGTTAGGAGCAGTCTTAGCGGTGTCACTGAGACACACCCAGTCACCTTCAGTGTTCTCCTTCCACAAACTAACCTGATGAAAGAAAAAAGAACTGGTGAGGAGATTGACTACATTATTGAGCTTACAAGAAGATGCTTATAGATTTTTCTGTCATGTACTTGGCACAGCGAGAGCCTGTTTGAATTAGTTAGCATATTTTTGTGTAAATAAAATGTGAACTTAACTTTTTTCACACATTTCTTTCGTTTAAAACTAATTAGATCCAAAAAGTAACGAAACTTTAAACCAATTGTTAGCATTAAATTATCAAATTACAACTCACTTTATTAACCTTACATAAAAGTCACAACTCACTTTATTATCTCCACCAGACACTGCCAAAATGTTTCCAGTGACGGACCAACTGACGTGCCAAACAACATCAGCGAAAGTGGGAAGTTCTTTTGGTTGGTAGGAGCCACTGTCACCCGTCCATATCACCACTCGGCAGTCCTGCCAAAAAGAAAATTATTTATTTTAGAAAAGACAAAATGTGTCTTTTCACAATTAAAAAGGAAGTTGGTATTTATATTCATTATTTTTCTATACTGAACAGATGGACAAAACAACAATTCACTAAACCAAACAAAATGGCCCGAATAAATTGGAGCTTCTAGGACTATCTAACTAAAATCTAAATAAAATATCAGTAATTATGATTCTAAACCAATAGTTTGATAATCAGACGCTCAGGCACCAGACCAAGGGTTACTTCACATTATATTCTTTCTGTTAAAAAATCACCTGTGAGCAAGAAGCAATGACTGAGGTGCCCAAGCCACTGGAAGGAGCCCAGGCCACATCTCTGACCCAGTTAGAGTGTCCTTCCAGCTTAGCCTCTTCCAGCCACTCCGCCCCTTCATTGCGCCAGATCTTCACCAGCGAGTCGCACCCACCAGTTACCAGCCTCTGGCAGCCAGAGGGAGAGGAGGAGGCAGGGGCCCAACTGACTGCATTGCAACCAACCTAAAGGGAGGAGTGAAGGATAGTAGAGATGTAGTCAAAAAATACCTACACCTAAGATTTGTCTACTCTTGATCACGGAATAGAGCTAGTTTTAAGAACATGCAAAATTGTATACATAATATAATAACATTACCTACAAAGTTTTACCTAATGTTAATCATAATTTTTTTGTTCATTTTCACAATCATTTAATGTAAAGATAGTTGGGGTAGCTAAGTTACGAATGGTCAGTCGGGTCCACATCTTTGGTCATAAAAGAAAAAACGATAGATTCATTATTATTTTATTTTCATTGGTATCGAGTATCATGGAAACCATTTAAAGTTGAATAATTATTATTATTATATAGTTTTTCTCTCTTATATGACCGAAGATTTGAAACCGACCGATCATTCGTAACCTACCCCATTACAGGAGGTCATTTCTGTCCCCAATGTAGCTACCAATGTCCGTCACAACTCACATTGTGTGCATTGGTAATCTTGGAGACCTGCCACTCGTGAGTTGGAGCGTAGGAGTGAACGGAGACGGAGCCATCACTGGAGGCACAAGCTAGTATCAGACCATGCTCATGTGGAGCCCAGCAAACGCTGTTAACTGATGGGAAAGTTATAATATAAAAAAATGATTCAAGTTTGCTTGATTTAGTAATAACTAGGGTTGTGACTATATGCCTGAAGAATATCACAGACAAAATGGAATGGTATCAAATACTAAATACCACTATTATACAATGATTTAATACTGTTTAATTCTCTCTGTCTATAATATTTTCCGTATCTATGATTTTGAAAGCATATTAATTTGTGAAGAATATATAGCTCCATATATCCATATTCATTGCTAACCAGAAGATGTGTGTTGGGTGTAGGTATGTATGCTCCGCCATGTGTTTTGGTCTTCTTGCCACACTATGACTTTTCTGTCATAGCCACATGAAGCCAATAGTTTGCCATACATTGGGTGTGCCCAAGCTACTTGCCACACAGGTCCATCATGCTCTTTGAGGGAAGCTACCAAGGTTTGCTCACCTTCTCTCACTTCAAAAACACGCACAGTTCTGAGGGAAAATGTAAACAGAAAATGATTCACAAAAATTAAATTATAAGTATCTAGGGGAATGTGAAAATTATTAGAAAAAATGTTTCTACTTAAATGATTAAAGCAAGATTAATTTGCAACAAAGCAACAAACCTAGTTTGATTAATTAGCTATAGCTACCTATGTTATTTATGCAACTTTTTATGCAGTTGAAGCCTTTAGGGATAGCTACCATTAATTAGCTATAGCTACCTATGTTATTTATGCAACTTTTTATGCAGTTTAAGCCTTTAGGGATAGCTACCATTAATTAGCTATAGCTACCTATGTTATTTATGCAACTTTTTATGCAGTTTAAGCCTTTAGGGATAGCTACCATTAATTAGCTATAGCTACCTATGTTATTTATGCAACTTTTTATGCAGTCTAAGCCTTTAGGGATAGCTACCATTAATTAGCTATAGCTACCAATGTTATTTATGCAACTTTTTATGCAGTAAGCCTTTAGGGATAGCTACCATTAATTAGCTATAGCTACCTATGTTATTTATGCAACTTTTTATGCAGTCTAAGCCTTTAGGTATAGCTACCATTAATTAGTTCTCACCTATCAGATGAACAAGTGGCCAATCTAGTGCCATAGTAATCCATCTGAGCGTCATGGATCATATCATCATGACCCGTCTCCACTTTCTGAACAATGGAAACCTGAAAACAGTAGATAGTTTTAGAATAATGAAGAAAATAACAAGATATTTAGTCAAATATATTCAGTTATAAATTAAAATCTTAAATATTATTAATAATAGTGATATTAAATTAAACAAAGTAAACTAACAAAAATTATCAAGTCTATAAAAAGAATGAGTTTTTATTTTTGAGAAACTTACCATTGTGAGAAAATGGATGAGACCAAGTAGCTATATAAAGCTATATGATGTTTTAAAATGAGAACAGATAGAATACAAATTACTCTTTCTGAAAAAGAAAATTAATTTAAATTTCAGGCTTGAAAATATAAAAGAATACACTACAGACACAGTAAGTTATCAGTCACTGTCAGAGTCCTTTGAAAATAATATTTTAGCAAAGTTTGTGGATTTTTACCTATTTATTAATCATTCTTATGTTAGGTACCATTAATTTTTGGTGGATAAATTGGGGAAAATGTTGGTGGATCAGCCTAATTATTGGAAATTGTTGGTGGACTTTCAGGTAATAAAGCATGACCAAACTCGCCATTTTAATGGCTTAAAATACAGTAATAAATTAATGGGAACTATATAATCTGCAACATTTAGCCTCTAAAATTCAACTGTTAGCCTAACAGCCCTAACTAAGGTATTTTACAAAGTGGGATTTAGAATCTCAGTCACAGTCTGGTCACAGTCTTTCAGTCTGTGGAATTTTTCTCCTTTGAAAATAATATTCCAGCAAAGTCAGTAGATTTTTAGCTATTTATTCCTATGTTACCATTAATTTTCCGTTATTGGTGGAAATATGGAGAAAATGTTGGTGGATCACCAGTCTGCAGAATATGGGACATTTTTAACATTTTCTGTGCGAACAATCCTTAATTTCCTCCTATATTTACATGTATTTTACTGAGAACAGAAGCCAAAGCCCAAAATTGAGGATTTCTTGGAGAACACTTTTACTTTAGTGACTTTACCAGTTCCTGCCCAGACTGCAGGAACTGGCCAGTCTGTATTTGGTGCACAAATTCCTACTGACTTTTTCAAAAAGCTGAGAAAATCCATCATAAATTTCCAGTAATTTGGCTGATCCACCAACATTTTCCCAATTTTTCCACCAAAAACTTATGGTAAAACAGGTCATAGGAATTATTAGCTAGAAATCCACCGACTTTGCCAGAATAATATATTCATAGGGGAAAAAATTTCACAGACATGTCGGTGGAATTTTCCACGAAATACAGACTGGGGAACTGGTAAAGTGTTCTCCAAGAAATCCTCAATTTTGAATTCTGTTCTCAGTAAAATACATGTAAACATAGGAGGAAATTAAGGATTGTTCACACAGAAAATGTTAAAAATGTCCCACGTTCTGCAGACTGGGTTCCTGCGGACCTGCAGTGCCAGTCTGGGTGGATCAGCCAAATTATTTATTATTGGAAATTTTCAAATTTATGGTGGTTATTTTCAGCTTTTTTAAAAAGTCTGTGGGAGTTTGTGCACGAAATAGTAAATACAGACTGGCTGATACTGGTAACATTATAACATAGGAATTAATTCATGATCTCCCACAGAGATCTCCAATTTCTAAAATTCAATAAAAAGCTCCTGCAGAGAGTCTTGGAAATTTTTTCCCTATTCTTCAGACTGGCTTACCTAGGTGCAGGTGGCTAGGTAGGTTTAAAACTTTAAATTAATTGGAACATTTTATTAAAAACATATGAATTTCTGTATATACAATCTACCTATAGGACAATAATAGGAGAGTTAGGAGACTAGGATTTAGGAATTGGAGCAGTGTCAAATAATCAAGGTGTCTTTGAAATTGACTCTTAGTCTTAGGCTCTTAGCCCTTAGGTAGCCAGAGGGCAGAGGCCAGTTGCCATAGCATTAGCCTGGTGGGTATTCTTGATTCCTATAAATTATTATATCTCGGTCCGCTGATATAATTCATATAAAGGTGACGTACAAAAGGTTGAGGTTTTTAATTCCATCAACAATAATACATATAATATTTAAGAAATACAAAAATAACGTAAGCTATTCAGTTTAGACTTTAGTCTTGGATCAAATTCAAAGGAGTTACGTGGAAGTCTCATCTGGGTTTTAACACAACTTGAGCAAAATAATTTTCAAAATAGCATGAAAATTCAGTTAAACTATGTTTATTATTTTTTGAATGTGTTAAAACTGGCACAATTGTCAATATACATGAAGGGGTAAAAGATATCTTAAATAAATTGAATCGGACCGTACTAATGAATTCAGAAATAAATTCAATTCATTGGGAAACATTCGTTTCAACAACATCCACTTTTTGATGACCAAAATAGCTAGATACCAAAGATATTAATATTTCGCAAATTTCTGGTTCAAAAGTGCTTTGTACTGCCACCTGCAACAAATTATATTGCTAAGTCTCAGTGACTTATATCTTATATAGACGTTTGTTAGATAAATAATATCAATCTTTGCAATTAAAATTTAATATGGCAATACCTTTTGTTGAAACATATTGCGCCTACTATTTTTATAAAATTCATATTGTAATAATTAATGTTTTTACTTCACTATGTTGTATCTACTTTTCTGTAAAATCAATTTTTATTTTCCAACTTTTTCCCAGGCTTCCACTCACATTCCCTACATTTTAACTCTACCACTAACATACATCGGCACCATTCAAGTGGATGAAAGTCTTTGGGAAATTATCTTTGAAGATTCTCCCTACAGTGATTTTCAAACAATTGCATGATTTGCATAGGGGTAAGCAGGTAATATTAACATGCTAATATAGTCTTTAACTTTACTCATCCAAGATGCGAATTGCTAGGGAGGGCCGTCAAATGATTCGATTGTCCACTTTACATCTTCGGATATAAATAGTACCATGCGATGATAATGATACGAAAACAGCTTTTAGTGAATAATATATTTAAACAGATAAGCTCCATTAACAAAATTCTAGGAAAGTGTTAGGTAAGAAACATAAAAACTCAATGTAGAAAGATATACAATACCCACATCAGGATCGGGTAAATACTAATTAAGATTTCCAAAGAGGCACTTATTTCTTTCATGACATATGAAATAACCTTCAACATTTCCCATTAGAATACTAAGTTATGATGTACAGTAAAAACCAATTAGACTTTAGTTCTAGACAACGAATATTTTTAAAATGTACTTCCTTTGGTATAATTTATGAGCAGCTATTTTCTATGATCAGAATATACAATAAAATCACTAATATTTTTAAAGCCTTAAGTAATTGATTAAATGGATAAAACAAATACCTTAATGAATATAAAATCAATCAAAAATATCTACAATTCCTGTGTTTAATATCTACAATTCCTGTGTTTCTTGTAACATTCTTTTTGTAACTCCAGAAGCTTCAAGAGCTTTAGGGTCCATATCTGACAGAAGGTAATTATCTAAACTGACGAGTGAGTACATGCCTATGCATTCTATCACCCAATCGTAGGCAACAACAACCCGACCAACCCTTTTGCCTAACTCTACGGCTTTGAGCCTCCCATTTTCGTCTCCATCTTCCACTTGCATCACAACGACACACAAAGCATTCGTCACCTCCAAGAATTCATCCATGTAGTTAACTGAAGAGCCTCCACAAAGACTAACCAACTCTTTCAGCTGGTCAAACTGAACCTCTGTGAAAGGGGGCACGAAGTGGAAGGATGTGTTTTGGAATAATTTACCCTTGTTCATCCTCCCTTTGTATGGCCCGTTAGTGCCAGTGGAGTCAAAGGTCTCGAAACGATGACAATCCACTAGTTTGTTGTGTTTGATACTCTCCTGCACCCAGGAGAAGTCAAGGATGTAGCAGCCATTAGCAACACCGTACAGGAACTTCAAGGTTCTCTCCGCTACCAAATCCAGATCACACTTCACAATCACGTGAGTGACTTCAGGGGAAAAGTTTCTAACGACTCTGCTCGAACCAACAGACTCAGATAACTTGACCACTTGTGAGAACTCGGATCCTTTGAGCAGTGAGCACATGAAGACTTTTTCTGTGACTTCGTTATCAGCTGTAGCTCCTTTTTCAGTAGCTTCTGCTGACGGTGCAAACATGTCCTTCTCGCTACCCTGCTGTAAAACTGACTCAGAGTCTCTTACTGAACTCATGTCTGCCAACTCCTTCTTAAGCTTTGCCATCTCTTGTTGCAGTTCTTCAACTTCATCCTAAGATAAGTAATGGTTTAAAGACTAAAGTTCTTAACTAATTCAATGTGACACATATTAGAAAAGTGAAGGATGGATAATGCTCATCTATGTGACTTACCCGTACTTTGTTTTGGTATTGAGTGGAAATAACATCACTTTGAGTTGATATCATCGAAAAGTCATCTTTATCTGAAAGAAAGAAAGTGAATGAATATAAAGAAAATATTCAATGACAGATAAATATGCATGATATAAAATCTAAAACTACCTGTCGTGGTAGCACTGTGACTGGTTCCTCCCTTACTGATGCTAGTGCTTTGACTGCTCCCTCCCTTGCTGGCGGTAGTGCTATGGCTGCTCCCTCCCTTGCTGCTAGTTCTCTTACTACCAAGCAGACTCTTGACTCGTGAGATACTCTTACTGCACTCTGTGATAGCCTTCACAGTTTCATTGCTAGTCTGGACACTACTAGTCGCACTACTGGAAGCTGGTGTGTCTGAGATATCAATGGTCTCCTCCATGCCGAATCTCATCTCCTTAATCTTTTTCATGTCGGAAGTTACATTTTTCAACACCTCTGATGTTCCCGGTATGATGTCATCAGTCTCGTTTTCATTAACATCATTCATCTCTTCCACACCCAAATCAGGCAAGTCTTCCTCCTCATCATTTTGTTGTTTCTCCTTATACCCGAAATATTCAAAGAGTTTATCATCATACTCATCCAATCTCAATTCCTCAGAGTTCTTCTCATATGCAACACTCTCCACTGACTTTTGACTGCAAACTGCCAAGTCATTTGTGGCATTTTTCTTGATACTTGATGATTTTTGACTGAGAGTGCTAGCATAGCTTTGCGAGCTAATATCATTTATGGCAGCAATGTGTGAGACATCTTCTTTAAACTTTTTACCAGCTTTACCATCTGGTGAGTCAGGTTCGGTACCTCTAATTCTTTTGAAGCTTCGAGTAGAGTTACTCGTCTCCCTCTTCATTGTAAAGGCTTTGTTATCAGCTTTGGCTCGCAAAGTTTTACCCTTAGGTTTTTCTGTTGCAAACAAATCGACATCCTTGACGTCTTTCTTGCTCTTCTGCCTGGTCGTTATCCTTGAACTAGGTTCGTCAGTTTTAGAGGTGGCTTTGACACACAGTTTAGCAATATCTTCATCTGGAATGCCTTTAATAGTGCTCAGTGGGGGTAAAATGACGGTGGAAGACAGAGAAGGGTCCAGTTCTTTATCTGCTACCGTTTGAGTGACAGTAACCTGGCAGGTACTGTCAATAGGTAGGGGAATGACGGGAGGGAAAGCCGTACTTTTGTGTGATGCTTCAACTATGGAGCTGCTGAGGCTATTCATTTTAACACCTCCGGAATGAGGGTCTTCCAGATCACTGGGGAGAAAAAGAATGGAATGTTAGCTAACAATTATATTAATAAATTATATTTTAATAAATTCCAACATGTTTTTTAATAAATTCCAACATGTTTTTAATAAATTCCAACATGGTTTTAATAAATTCCAACATGTTTTTAATAAATTCCAACATGTTTTTAATAAATTCCAACATGTTTTTAATAAATTCCAACATGTTTTTAATAAATTCCAACATGTTTTTAATAAATTCCAACATGTTTTTAATAAATTCCAACATGTTTTAAATAAATTTCAACATGTTTTTAATAAATTCCAACACGTTTTTAATAAATTCCAACATGTTTTAATAAATTCCAACATGTTTTAATAAATTCCAACATGTTTTTAATAAATTCAAATATGTTTTTTAATAAATTCCAACATGTTTTTAATAAATTCCAACATGTTTTAATGATTTCAAATATGTTTTTGATGTTTTTAATAAGTTCAAGCATGCTGCTCTAACAAGTTTGAACATAATAGTTGTTTGTTTGTGTCATTTTGACATTAAATCACATCACCACTTTAAGCATTAAAAGTAACTGTAGAATAGATGGGCTACATGATAGATTTAAATTTATTCCAGAAGTATTTTTTAATTTTTTATATAATTTAATTTCTTAATTATTATTTTATTGATAGTTTCATTTCCCTCACACTTAGGAGCTTACCTGTGTTCTGCCAGCACCTTCAGCAGCTTGATTGCTGTCTGACAGACCTTACAGGGCGAGGCTGACAGGCATTGCCTGAGGATAGACTGAAGTTTCTTGCAGCAAATATTAGGTCTGAGTGGAAAATAAATAAAGCATCAGAACGAGAGTTCCTTAACTTGGAAAATATACTTTTGTATTATTTTCATACATTGAATAGGACATTCAGACACTTATAATACTCGGAAAGTGGGCATTTTTCATGACCAATCTGATATCTCAGAAATTTCTGATTGATTGATTTATCCCATGTTCTGAGTAGCTACTGAAATGTTACCCAGGTCAAATTTGAATCCTATTAAAAGAAAATTGTAAAAAATTCTGGAGACTAAATACTTAACATAAAATTAGGAATTAATTCCTAGTTTCAGAGTTCCTCACCTACAAATTTCAGTTTGAGAATTTTCCACATCCTCCGAATCATTTTTGACATCAGTTTGTATGTATCTGTCACAGGTGAAGTCCCTGGCATTGACAGTCTGCACGGCAACATGTTCAGTGTGACTGACACTTTGTGTGCCTATGCTTGCTTTACAATTCAATATCTCTGCTTGACAAGATTTGCTTTTGTAAACTGTTGGTATGATATCATACTCTGAGAACTCACACTCTTGTTCTTCGTACGATATAATTTTTCGGTGTACGCTGTTTGAAAATTTTGATTTAGGTTCCGAGTTAGAAGAATGTGAACTATCTGACTTTTGATGTTCAGACACTTTATCATTTACATCAGTCATGTCGCTGCTACTTGAGTGATCCTTATCACTATCTGGAGATTTAGAATCATTGCTGGTTCTACCATCAACAGTTCCTAAAGTATCTGCTATGACATGTTCATACACGCCATGAATGTCATGACTCAATTTAGACAATAGCTTTGAATCAGACGCTTTACCATCACTCAATTTTGTAACTTCGTCACTGGTGTCACAATTACTTGAGTTTCCAGGAACTTCTACAGGGCCGTCACTGTTAGTATTTGGAGCATTTTGCCTATCCTTAGTGCTTTTCAAATCACAGGATCCGAAATGTTTCACCATACTTCTCAGTTTATCCACATTGCCCTGCTTTTCAGGCATCATGTCCAAATGCTCAACATCAAAGACAACTGGTGGTACTTTCTGTGTCTGGTCATCTATGAACACCTGCGTCTCTACAGATGATATCAGGTTATCATCATCTAAGGATTTGCTAACAGAAGCACTGTTTAACATATTTAGTTTACCATCTCCTCCTGTAATATTCAAGCCTATGTGTCTGTTCTTGAGATCTCTTTTAGCCCTAACAATGTGGGACCATCCTGGAGACTTTGTATCTTTCACATCTATGGATGTTGCTGCAGTTTTCACAGGCTCGAAAAGTTGTCTCTTCATATTTGACGCATATCTAAAGTTAGTGCCAGGTTGTACATTCTTGGTTGACTGTCTGGTTGATCTGGTGTTGGGGACACTTCTACTTAGGGGGGCAAGGGGAGGGGGCATGGCCGCATTTTCTTTGCCGGCATTAACGGTGTTGTTGAGAGCCTTAGTACCAACATTGGCATTGTCCTGTAAGTTTTCTTTGTTAAGAGAATCTACACTGCCAGTATCAGCAGATCCATCATCAAATTTTTTACTGTTTAAATATTCGTCAATTGCATTAACTTTTTTCTGATCGGAGGATTTCTTTAGGCTAGTAGAAGAATTAGATTTAACTGGTTGTTTATTGTTAACGGTATTTCTTGTGTCAACCATTTCGATATCTGGAAGATCATCACAGTCAGCATCAGGTGCATCATTCTTTTTCTCATTGCATTCAAATAGTACAGTGGATGAGGAACCAGAACTAGACATTTCAGAGGATGCTTTAGATTGAGAGTCATTCAAAAGGGCTTCAGTAGCTTGTGAGTAAGTGACTCCGACTTTGAAGTGAAGTTTGCTGCTACTTTCTATCCATTTGGCAACACTGTTGACGGGGACGTGTTGGGAGGTAGTTTGGGACTTGTTTACAGTTCCTCTACCCCTGCCCCTCCCTCTACCTCTATTGGAAGGGGCAACAGGAAACTCTTGTAACTTCACTTTATCATCTGGAGAAAAAAAAAAGAGAGAGAAAAAAAAAAAAAAAAAAAAAAAAAATTAGGTACATTTTTCACTGAGCAAGATAAAATTATACTCTAGCTATGAGAAATTTCTTTCAATGTAATCCACCTGATAAGTAATAAGAGTGATTGTCTTAGCCTAAGTGTATAAACTGACTTTTGATCGAATTGCTTTAAGCAAGTAGTTGCCTACAATTTAATTGATTAACAACACACTTACACTTGCATATTAGCTGCTGAATAAATTGGAATGATTTATATTAATTCATTTCCATTCACTAGGATAACAATAAATCATATCATCAGTCCATCACTATTGATACTGAAAATTATAATTCCTTTAGGTAGAATAGAGTCTTACTGTCAACATAGGAAGGGATATGCGGTCTCTTGCTCTTCCTTTCCTTCTCGAAAGGCATGGGACTGTCACACATTGGCATAAAGTGCCTTTTACGTGTTCCTCTACGAGGTTCATCCATTTCCTCATCAGAGTTCTCTGTTATTTCTTTGGCTGTAGCGGACACAACACTATTCTTGCGTGGAGAAGCTGAAGGAAAAATAGATTTATTTACAGCCACCATCAGTAATCAAAATTGCTTGAAAGTTTAAATAGGGTGATGATCCAATTTCGATATGAATTAGCAAAGGCAGAACTTATAATTGTCACTATATACAAGTATGGTAGCTTATGGCTATCAAAATTCATTCACTGAGTAGATATCAGTTTTATAAAATCATTTGATGCATTTTAGTAGTTGTAAGCCAACATAATTTTATATGATGATAAAAAGAATTATAAAAATGAGCATTTGATTGATAATTGCACATTATATTCATCCAGAACAGCAACAAAATTTTAGCTTTAACTATCTTAAGATTATCATCTTCATGGCATTGAACTTATACAAAGGCTTAAATCTTATAGTTTTTTTATTAATGATTGTTTTAAAATTTGTAAGGATTTTTTGTTCAATAAGGAAATAAATTTGTTATTAACCTATGAAGCCACAGTCCGCCTTGACACTATCAATGACTTCCTTCACAGCACTGAGGATGTTCACAACCTTGTCATTGAGCCACAGACTCCTCTTGGTGACTGGAGCCAAGCAGAGGGGACACCTTACTGGTCCTCTGGAGGATTTCAGCAGATGATCCATGCAAATGGCGCAGTACGAGTGATTGCACTTGGTTGTTATTGGACTACTCAACATGTGTAGGCTGGAAGGAAGTAATTATTTAACACTAGAGCTACCAAGCACTCAATTCAACTTCATTTTACTTTTCAAATATTTGTATCTCATAAATTTTTATTGGTAGCTAGGTACTTGATTTTTTAATATAAGGAGACAGTGTTGTCTCCTTATATTAAAAAATGAATAATAATTTATTGGATAGCTATATATAAATGATTGAAAAATAACAAAACAGCAAAAAAAAAAAAACTGCTTGGTAGTTATAGGGTTAATACTTTAAAAGAATAGTTTTTTAAACACTAATGTCTACTGAAGAAAATATATCTTCTATCTCAGAAAGCAAGAAAAAATTGAATTAGTGATCTATACGAATAGAGAAAAGGAAAATATAAGGCTATATCTTAATCACATAAGATATTGAAATTTACTTGAATTTAGTGCAATCTTCTAACAGATTTAATCACAATACAAATGCAGCCAAGAAATAATCTCATTAAAACTTTCACTGAAATTAGATGAGGTTTGTTGAATTCATATAAGAACTATATAGGGTCACGCAGGTAAATTGCGGCCCACTAATTTATAATTGCGACATTCTGAACCGAAATTACATTAAAATGTTGCATAGCTATCAAAAGAAGTATAGTGCATGCTACAATTTATTACTTTATGTTTTTAAAGAGTGTTTTGAAGTTATGATTTTTCTGTTGTTAGGGGCCGCAGTTGGTTAGTAGGCCGCAATTTACCTGCTTGACCCTATAAACTGCGTCCATCGCTTTATTGCAGATCACTATTTTGTGAATAATTTTAATAATATTGATCGTACAGTAGTGAAAATTTGGTCACTGGAAAATTGCTTCTATGTAAGTATCTTGCTGAAATATTTTTTCAATCCATGAGAAAATTGGAAAGTTATGAACGTTTATGTATTTTGAAGGCATTTTAACTGTCCATCGCTTTATTGCAGCTCTGTGAAATGGCCAAAAAATGGGCGATAACTTCTACCGAGAGTGTAAAAATTGTAGCAGGTCCTGCAGAAGGGAGGACTCTTCTATAATTAGCTTTATAACTTGGAAGGGTTAAGAGAACAAGAGTTTCTTTTGTGGAAAATCCCGACACAAACCCAAGGAGATATGAGGGTACGAGAAAAACAATTTCCCCTCGAAATATGCGAAAAATACGCAGGCAGGTCGTAAGGCAGCTAAATGACACTAGTGCCTCCATTTTTGACAAGGCTGTCATTAGTCTTACGTCAAAACAGTCCTGATGTAATGTCTCAAATGAAACGGTCAGAAATACTCAATGGGGCTTAAGACCAGAGAACAAGGCAATCAAGTCATGAGAGTCTCTCACTTGATGCCCAGAGATATGAGGAAAGAAGTTGTAACACTTCAAGCATGAGATTGTGCGAAGTTATGCATGAAAATCATCTTTTGCCAACGAGATAATTGCAAACTATTAGGCCAAGGGAACAAGTACTCAACAAAAGAGGCAATGTAGGATTGGATTGTTAGGTTTACACCCTCTGGTACTCGGAAAGGGCCAATCAACGTTTCACCAATGATGCCAGCTTAAAACATAAAGCCACATGCTCCTTGCTGACGACGAAACCAGTGTGGATAAACAGCTCCAGTAGTATCCAAACTTTAACCCATCCATCCAGACAATCAAGGGTGGCTCTTTCCTCATCTGTTAAAAGAACAAGTAGGAAGTTTGTTTTCATGTAATTCTGTGTACATCTAATGCCTTTTTCCTTTTGGGTCTTGTCCATAGGAGGCCTGGAAATGGGCTCAACGTTCCTTGTCGTCTCATTTAAGACACCGTTTGGACGAATAACCAATGACAGCCTTGTCGAAAATGGAGGCACGAGTGTTATTTGGCTGCCTTAAAACCTGCTTGGGTAGTTTTCGCATATTTCGAGGGGAAAAAGCTTCTCCTCGTACCCTCATCTCTCCTTGGGTTGGTGTCGGGATCATCCACAATAGAAACTATGTTTCTCTTATCCCTTACAAATTCATTAGCTAAATATAGAAGAGTCATCCCTTCTGCAGGACCTGTTACAATTTTTACCCTCTCGATAGAAGTTAATCGCCCATTTTTTGGCCTTTTCACAGAGCTGCAATAAAGCGATGGACAGTTAAAATGCCTTCAAAATACATAAACGTTCATAACTTTCCAATTTTCGAATGAATTCAAAAACTATTTCAGCAAGATACTAATATAGAAGCAATCTTCCCGTGACCAAAGTTTCACTACTGTACGATCAATATTTTTAAAATTATTCACAAAATAGTGATCTGCAATAAAGCGATGGATGCAGTTTATATAATTAATGATTAACTATGAAATATGAAGTCTCAATAGCTATATCTTGAATTAAAGTGCTAATATCTCACCATATTCCACATTGAAGAGGATGCTGCAACCTCTGCAAAATGTTATTCATTTGCTCCAACTTCAAACTAGCTTCCTCCATAGTGTTTGTATATATTTACCGACAGTCAAAAGTTATATTTGTAGCTATTATATCATCTATTTATCATCTTGTAAATAAAATTCACAAACATTAGCTATCAATGGATAATTTTCTGAAGCATTCTGTGGAAATTGATAGGAATCTAATATATGTGGGATTAATAGGGTACCTACAGTAGATATGTTAGTTAAAAGTTATCATTGTTATGTCATGATAATACAAAAATAATATAAAATTAATATTTTAACCTTTGAGAGACGACACATGCAGTCACAGGAGTAAATTTGTCTTGAAGATTGGAGAAGTCAGAAGTTGAACCCAGATCATATTGTCATAAGTCATGGCGTCATCATAGTTCACATTTAAGTTACTCCAGTCTGGTAATGTCTGTAGAATGCATTTGTCTATTTGATGCACAAAATCTCGCTGACATTTTCAGAAAGGCAAAAGCTGAAAAAATTAAAATTCCAGCAACAATTTCCAATAAATTGGCTGATCCAATCATCCATAGTCCACCAACATTTTCTCAAATCTCAATTTATCCCAGTCTGTATTTGGTGCACAAAATTCCACTGACTTTTTGAAAAAGCCGAAAAAATCCACCATAAATTTCCAGTAATTTGGTCCAGTGACGGTCCCAGTCTGCAGAATGCGTCTCTTCTCCCGCAGAGATTTTAATTTGACAGAGAGTTATTCTCCGACTCTCAGCAGCAGATTCAGAATCTCCCGCAGCTAAATTAATGGTAACATAGGAAATAATTCAAAATCTCCCACAGCTAAATTAATGGTAACATAGGAATTAATTCGAGATCTCCCGCAAAGATCTCAAATTTTTGAATTTTAATCAAAAACTCCTGTAGAGAGTCTTGGAAAAATGTTCCATATTCAGCAGACTGGTGATCCACTAACATTTTACCCATTATTGTTTTTCCACCGAAAATTAATGGTAACATAGGAATAAATAGCTAAAAATCCACCGACTTTGCCAGAGTATTATTTTTAAGGGAAAAAAATTCCACCAACATGTCAGTCACAGTCATTTACCATGAATTTATGAAATACAGACAGCCAGGTTGGAAAAATAACTCTCTTCTGATTGACTAGTTTAAATAAATTAAATCTAGTATAGTAAATCTGTTAGAGATTCAAAATCAACTATGTGAGAATTTATTTAAAGATTAAAGATTAAATCGTCTTGGTTGTTGGCTCCCCATTATATATTCGATATTTTGTTTTCCTGTTGGCAATGAATTGAAGCAGGCTTCTGTTCTGTTCTGAAAAGAAAATAAATGTTAAAGGTCCTCTCCAGGCTCCGAGAAAAAAAGGAGTTTATTACATAATAATATAGAACTAAGGTCTACGATCATTATTCTGCAAACCGCATACAATTCGGTCAAGTACATATTTTATTATATGCTTTTCAAGTTTTTTAATACTCTGTGAGCAACAATCGAGTGAATCTCCAACATGACGCTGAGAAAGAAGATTGTACACTCTTTGTTTTGATTTCAAATTTAGATTTATAAACAAACAATGAGTTTTTGACCTTCTTTTAAGATATTAATTGTTTCTAAAAGTATATAAACATTTCTATAATAAGTTTATCCAAATTTAAACCTTTAAACGAATAAATTGGAATAATAAATAGATTTATTAAACCAAATACTTAGTTGACAATCAAAACAAATGGTGTACATTCTTCTTCATCAGACTGAAAATAGAAAGTCGGAAGTAAAGTAGGTTTTGTAGAGTTTGGATTATAAAAGTCTTTAAAAGCAAATAAAATTAAAAATATGCTATCAAATTTGATGGGGTTTGCTGTAAAATGTTAAAAAACATTAGCCTCGTTGATTTAAGCAATAAAAAAATTTGCTTGGAGGGGACCTTTAATGTTGAATTAATGTCGGACTCGATTATTTCGAGGACGGTGTTGGTGTATTGCAATCGCATGACCTTAAGGAAAGATAAATAATCGAATTAGTTCACTTAGGTATATGCTGAATATAGTTTTGAAACTTAGTCACAATATTCTCGAGGCTTCCCCCCAACCCCCTGCACCATTCTCTTCTCCCCCCATCACATATATATTGGTCATGCGTTGGTCATGTGTGGTTGTGCGTGGTCATGCGTCTTTTAAATATTGGCCATGCGTGGTCGTGCGTGGCTGTGTGGTGCCGTGCGTGGTCATGCGTCTTTTAGTCAAACCCGGCCTACCTATGTAAAAATCAGTTATATATTTCATAATATTTGATAAAATTGAACTCTGCATGCTAGGTACATGCTTTATTAATACTAAGCAGGGTTAATCATTATTTTATTCATTAATAAACTTTGCAGTTGAGTATTCATGAGTAACTATGTTAGAATTTGAGTTTTCCACTCTGGACAGACAGTAACAGACTCAGATTTATCCACCAAAAATGAATACTATTGAATAGGTAAAAATCCACCAGGCACCAACTTAGCAAAAATATTATTTTCAAAGGGGAAAAAATTCCACCGACATGTCAGTGAAACTGTGAAATTTACCATGAAACCAGTCTGTATTAGTCTAGTTCAAGAGTATGTACCAAGTCGCCGATTAATTGTCAACTTAAAATTTGTGAAAATAAGTATATCTTTCACATAATTAGACGACTAATGAGCACTTAAATTAGATTTAAAATTAAAATTGGTGACTCATAATCATAATCGGCGGAACCGCGCAATGCCCACCTCTCTGTTGAAATGTAAACAAAGCAGCCATTTTGTTTTGATATGGCGCTGCACTTGCATGATGTAGAATTCAAATTGTATGTCAGTTTTCTGTTTTCGGTGTTCTTTTGTTATGAATGATGTGGTCACTACTTGCCAGAGTGGAATAATAACTCATTTCAGATTGACTAGTAACTCTGTTAGGAATTTAGAATGAATAAAAATTACTCATTTTAACCCTAAAAAATGCAGAAATCAGTAAATTATTTCATAAATTTCAACTCCGCAGTGAAAACTGATGTAAAATAAGTCATTTATGCTTCACAATTGGGCTTGTTGTGATGATAAACATCACTAATGGGAATGCATGAAGTTAGGAGTAACTCTGTTAGAATTTATGTTTTCCAGTCTGGACTACTTGTCATTTTAATTTGATGCTCTCTGACTAATTATCGGGAAAAAAAATGAATAACTATGAAATAAAGTATGCCTCTCTCAGGTTCTCTGTGATTGGCTGGTATCAGTTGTATGCCTCTCTCTCTCTGATTGGCTGATACGCTCTCAATTAATTTAGGTAGTTATAATAATATAGGTATATTCACTATATTGACGACTGTCGACTTTCAAAATTGGAATCAAATTAAGACGACTGGCGACTGCATTACTAATTTTTGTTGACTTACTTTTGAAAAAAAAGATGTATTGGCGACTCAATGAACATTCTCTGAAACTAGGTGTATTTGGTGCAAAAAATCCCACTTACTTTTTCAAAAAGCTGAATAAATCCACCATAAACTTCCAGTAATTTGGCTGATCCACCAAATTAATGGTAACATAGGAATAAATAGCTAAAAATCCACCGACTTAGCCAGAATATTATTTTCAAAGGGAAAAAATTCCACCGACATGTCGGTGGAATTTACCACGAAATACAGACTGGGCCTGGGGTATACCTAAACTGTTCTCAAAGAACCAAAAAATCTTTAAATCTCCCTTCTAAGTTCTATTCTAGTCAATTTTGAGCTTTGGCTCATTTTTATAGATTTAAATTTGAAGCCAAAATTAACTGTATTAACATGAGAAGTCGAGAACATCAGAATTACCTAATTCAAAATTAAGCAAATTAGACATAGGCCTATAGCTAAGCTATCTAGCCACTTTACGAATTTTTATCTTTTGAAAATCCTTCAAAGAGCAATCAAAAATAAACGACCGTTACCAATTTACCAGTACCTATCGGCTATCAAGAAGTTTGTCAGTTAGGGTGTTTGTGCCAGTAATCGGTCACTTAAGGATAAATTACAAACAAATACCAATAACAAGTCACATATAAACGCTACCAACGCGATGCAACTATCATTAGAAAGCTGGAATTTTTATCTTTCCAATCGCTTTACACATAAACACATTCATGTTATTACTTATGCAATTAAAAGTAAAAATGTCCCATTAGTCTAAAATGCTAGTAATCGTCATAGCAATATCTATGTTCGGTCACTTCCAATTCTATTATCGTCAGGTGGCCAATCATAAGGAACTAATGTTCGTCATACTTGTTGATTACGATTATTGACTGATTTATATAATAGAATATAGTATAACTAGTCTCCCGCTTCTAATTACTAGTAATAGATTTAGTCATACCTAATATCTATACAATCAATGTGTATTTTTTTTATTAATGTAATTCCTACTGTACTAAGTAATAGTAAGTATTATGTTTATATTATTATTACCTACCCATACACACAATCAAAGACTTCGTCAATGGTTAAAAATACGCTATATTTCCAGTCTGCAGGATATGGGACATTTTTAACATTTTCTGTGCGAACAATCTCTAATTTCTTCCTATGTTTACATGTATTTTACTGAGAACAGGAGACAAAATAGAGGATTTCTTGGAGAACAGTTAACCAGTTCCTGCAGTCTGGCTATATTTTAGTGTCATTTCATTCGAAAGTTTGAACAAGTTATACATTGTTGTTTGCCATACACCAGAATTGAAAACTAAGTTATTTTATATAAATGTGATTATTTATTTACATAAGCTGAAGCTCATACAACTGCTACCTTCTACATCAGGGGTGGGCACACATTGTGTTTTCAGTGCCGAAAGATTGAATCTCAGTGCCAATTTTCTTTTCGTTTTCTAAATTGCTGGGGATACTGAGTAATTAAATAATGAGGTGGTAGATTTAATTGAAGTATGTACATGTACAACGGTACAAATTTTGTGCATAAATATTGTTAGTAGATTTATCATTTGCATTAAAAAGAATTAATAAATGTATAATATTTTTTTCTTGACGTGAAAATAATTCACATTAAAAACAAACCAAAAAGTTATCTTGCATAAGTAATAATAAGTAACTCAAAAATTCACAGGATTAATTACTTTGGCTACCTAACTTATTAAAAAAGGGAATTAAAAATGATTGCATACATTTTTACAACAGTATTTGAATATCCCTAGACAAGCGTATGAAAGATATAAAATTAATTGATCTAGATAAAAAGAGACAGAGGTAAATAAATTAAACACCGGCACTATTGTAACAATAAACAAAAAATACCTTATTAACGGATAAAATTTACTATCAAAGTATCAAGGTCATTACAAATATACTGTTCTTCAATTAGTTGACCATCCTCTTTTATATTTTCCTTGTAATTTATAAAGCAGTCATGGCTAAAAATTCTAAATTTTCTTTGAATGAAAATAAAGTACCGTTTACCTGGTGGGCAAGAGTGCCGCTCTGAGGGCCAAAATAGCACTGAGTGCTGCATTTGCCCACCTTTGTTCTACATGCAAGAGGAAATAATTACCCGCTTTAAGAATCAACAGCTACTTTAAATTATAAGGTTTATCATATATTTGATTCGTCTGCCAAGTATACATAGATTATATTCAGATATTTTAAAATTGACAATCAATGCTTAATTTATTCATTTCTCAGAAGACTAAGATTGGTATTTAGTAATATCGATTAATTTAGTTTTAGAGAGATACGTTTTCTTTGATTAGAATAGTTCTGAAAAAAGGGGTAACTATTTTAAATAAAAGCAAGCCGTAATTGTTAATCGCATTTCATGTCTATTTAGTTGCAGATATCTTTGCCTTATTATAATGCTAACTATAAGTCTATAACACATTTTTTTACTGTTAAAAATTATTTTGAAATTGCTTTACCTCAATTAGATTTTCATTGAAATAGTTCCAAAGCTTGGTTCGTAAGTAATTTTCAGCCCCTAAATAACTGTTGTTTAAGTTTAAACGGGACATAATTCGAATGTCCCCTTAAAAAATAAATGCCGTTATATATGCCGTCTACATTCCCTCTGGTTTGCCCTCTTCAACTATTGTGATGTAGATTCAACCATTCTTTGTCGCTATTAATGACGTAACAAACTTGAAGTCACGTGGAAGTCCTGTTTTCTGTTGATTCTAAATCCTTCTGATTGAATTTTACGTATTTTGGTTATTGAAAAACGCCATATATAATTCACACGTGACACTATATAAGTGGGTATGATTATGTAAAATATCTATATATTTGACGTTAAAGTAATCATATCTTGTTATCATATGTAATAACTTATTTTATTCGGAGAATATACACGCTTAACTATCTCAAAATTTATTCATTAATGTTATTGGTCAAAGTAACGATCTAAATTAATGAGTTAAAATACCAGTTTGTTATCGGACGCATGACGGGAAGTTTTTCCAGTAATCGTCAGGGTGGACGGATGGATTCTATGTTTAATCGGCCAGTCTGTCCGAACATTAAAATTAGATGTTCTGATAATCTAGTGATCGGACTACCATTTTAAATAAAAAGTATTTGTTTGCTTAAATTTTTATTAATTTTAAAATGCACTGATAGATCGTAAATTGTACTTCTAGAAAAACATACAGCTGGTACATTAAAAATACAACGAACTGACCGATAACTTGACTTTCCGACAATGATTGGAATTTGGAAGCTACCTGTTAATTTGTGTGGTTAAATGATTAGAAAGAATTACTAATCAATTATAGTGGTTGATTCTTTAATAATTTAGTACGTATGCCTCTATTCCTTAATATATTATATAGAAAATTATACTCAATGTGTCTGCTATTCCGATTACTAGAGGTATGCCGATTACTGGCACAAACACCCTAAGTTGAAAATAACTTTATAAATGGATTATGACTTGCCCTTGTTTCTTCTTAACATAGATTACTTTACATGCATTTGCCAATGCTTTGGCACCAGCATGGAAGTACTGGCACGGTCACCAGATAATCTTCATTTTTCCCTTTCTTTCATTTCACGTTCGTTCTCTACTTCTCAGACTCAGAGTAGTCATAGAAGATCAACGGCCATTCATAACGGCCTCCCTTCATATGAATGACTATAATCTCATCATTGCCTGGTACCTCAGCTAGCCACACACTATTTTGGAATTCAATCAAAAAAAATTTGTCCTTCAATTTAAAAAAGGAAAAGTAAAAAGTTTATTCTTCAAAGTACAAAAATAAAAACATCCTAAAAACAGCTACTTCGCGCTTTTATTATTTTAACAGTTTCCCTATTTTACGGAATGGAGGATTGGGGAAGGTTCCTAGTTATCGGTCGGTTTCACATTTTTGATCATTCTAAAAAAAGTGTATACCTAGAATCAAATAACTATTATTTAACCATAATTACTTAGGTATATTATTTTTCTTATATTATTGAAAATGTGGAACAATAAGATTACTCGGAACTAACCCTAAACATGGACTAAATATACCTAGCATATGCAAAGATATTAATTTTAATTGTTATTAAATGAACAGTAAACCTCTGAACAACCTTTTAATAAGATATTAAAGAAGATACAAGTCTTCGTTTAAATTAGTAACGTCTTTTGAATATTGAATTTATTATTAAAATTAGCGCCACCTGTTGTCATTTTCTTACACCAAATAAGTAGCCTCGGTACCTACCTACCCATACCTACGTATAGTTTCATGTGTAAACAAGCTATAACGTGTGATCAACTCGCAATTATTAAAATTGGTATCTAGCTTAACCTATTGTTTAATTAGTGTATTTAAAAACGAAAATAGGTTTGACTATACATGAAACATAGATAGCTAATAGACCACCAAAGTGAAGTGAGTTGAGTTCCTTTTTAGAATATCGGCCAAATGTTCCTATGTTATTCGTACGGGAGAAAAATTAGGTGGTAGGTAGGACATCCATTACAGCTGACTAAGGCAATTTACTTACCTAATTAGGTACTCTTGGAAAATTTTAAGTCGATATTTTGACTCTTTTTTTATTCTTGTTAGAAATAACTGAAAATTGATAATGAAATAAGAGAAGGATCTTTCTTTTTGTGGTGGCAGAGGTGAAAACCTGAACAGGAAGTAAGGAGGACTGACCCGCTGAAAAGGGTATCAACGAAGCTACATGTTGATCTTGATTTTGTTAAAGGTCCCCTCCAAGCAAATTTTTTAATTGCTTAAATAAACGAGGCTAATGTTTCTTATTATTTTACTGCAAACCCCATCAAATTTGATGGCGTATTTTTAATTTTCTATACTTTTAAAGATTTTTATAATCCAAACTCTACAAAACCTACTATATACTTCCGACTTTCTAATTTTCAGTCTGAAGAAGAAGAATGTACACCATTTGTTTTGATTGTCAACTAGGTATTTGGTTTAATAAATCTATATATTATTCGTTTAAAGGTTTAAATTTGGATGAACTTATTATAGAAACGTTTAAATACTTTTAGGAACAATTAATATCTTAAAAGAAAGCCAAAAACGCATTGTTTATTTAAAAATCTAAATTTGAAATCAAAACAAAGAGTGTACAAACTTCTTTCTCAGCGTCAGGTTGGAGACTCGCTCGATTGTTGCTCACATATTATTAAAAAACTTTAAAAGCAAATAATAAAATATATGTCATGCGCGTTTGAGTGATCTGCAATATCGACCGATTTCGCTGCGCAATCTGTTGATCAACAGTTTGAGCAGCCATCGATCGATAGCACAACCATCGATCGATCCCTGCGCGTTCGAATGATATGATTTTTTTTATTTGTACATCAAATTTGCACATTTGATCGCATATATCAATCGATAGCGCAACCATCGATTGATTTTTGCGCGTTCGAATGATATGATTTTTTCAGTTTGTCCATCAAATTGGCACATTTTATAGCGTATATCAATCGATAGCGCAGCCATCGATCGATTTCTGCTCGTTCGAATGATACAGGTTTTCTTTGTTTATTCATTTAATTAATTGTTTTGTTTTTATTGGAAAAATACTTTTTTTATATTTAATAAGTCAACCATCAGTCGATTGTTGCGCGTTTGAATGATATGGATTTTGTTAGTTTATGCATCTAATTGTTACATTTAATAGAGCAACAATCGACTGATGGTCGACTTATTAAATATAAAAAAAAGTATTTTTATAATAAAAACAAAACATTAAATAAATGAATAAACAAAGAAAACCTGTATCGATGGTTGCGCTATCGATTGATATACGCTATAAAATGTGCCAATTTGAACTACAAACTAAAAAAAATCATATCATTCGAACGCGCAGGAATCGATCGATAGGGCAGCCATCGAACGATTCCTGCGCGTTCGAATGATATGATTTTTTTAGTATACGCTATAAAATGTGCCAATTTAATCTAAAACTAAAAAAAATCATATCATTCGAACGTGCAGGAATCGATCGATGGTTGCGCTATCGATTGATATACGCAATCAAATGTGCGAATTTGATGTACAAATAAAAAAAATCATATCATTCGAAAGCGCAGGGATCGATCGATGGTTGCGCTATCGATCGATGGCTGCGCAAACTGTTGATCAACAGATTACGCAGCGAAATCGGTCCATATTACAGATCACTCAAACGCGCGTGACATATATACTGACCCGAATTGTATGCGGTTTGCGGAATAATGATCGTAGACCTTAGTTCTATAATATTATGTAATAAACTCATTTTTTTCCTTGAGCCTGGAGAGGACCTTTAAAGGTCCCCTCCAAGCAAATATTTTTATTGCTTTATTTAACGAGGCTAATGTTCCTTATCATTTTGCTGCAATCCGCATCGAATTTGGTAGCGTATTTTTATTTTTTTATGCTTTTAAAGATTTTTAAAATCAAAACTCTACAAAACCAATTTTACTTCCGACTTACTAATTTAAGAAATTTTCAGCCTGAAGAAAAAGAATGTACACCATTTGTTTTGATTGTCAACTAGGTATTAGGTTTAATAAATCCATTTAATATTCGTGTAAAGGTATAAAATTAAATGAAATTATAATAGAAACGTTTATATACTTTAGGGAACAATTAATATCTAAAATGATTTAAATAAAGGCTTAAAACGCATAGTTGGTTTATAAAATTCAAATTTGTAATCAAAACAAAGAGTGTACAATCTTCTTCTTGAGCATCAGATTAGTGATTCGCTCAATTGTTGCTCACAGAGTATTAAAAAACTTTAAAAACAAATTATAAAATATATATTGAACCGAATTGTATGCGGTTTGCAGAATAATGATCGTAGACCTTAGTTCTATAATATTATGTTATAAACTCAATTTTTTCCCGGAGCCTGGAGAGGACCTTTAATTATTTTGTTAGTAAATTTGTGCTTTAGGTCCGCGTCCGATTTTCGATATTTTTGACACTTTATATAGGTAAAAGGAGCCATTTTAGGACGTTTTTCCATAATACCATTTGCTGTGGAAATGCTTCGTTTACGAGATAGCTACAGCGCAATTAAGTTTCCGGTAGGAATAACATCAAGCTTTGAGAAAACACAAGGCTATTCCGCCTTTTAGATATTTGTGATATGAAATCTTGGTGCCATGAAACCGTTAATGTAGTTCACTGTATCCGCTAGTTTGCTGTACTGCACACATCATGATTGTCTAATGACTTGGCAGGGGGTTCGGGGGTGGCACGCCCCCCTTTATACGCATTCGTGATGTTATAGCTACCTAAAATAAACTGCAAATGTACTAATCCAAACTCCCAAACTTAATATAAACCACTAGAATTTCCTTGACCTAACCTATCGGCTATCGGAAACTTAATTGCGCTATAGCCTATCTCGAAAACGAAGCGTTTCCACAACAAATGGTATCTATTCTTGAAAAACATTATAAAACTGCTCCTTTTACCTATATTAATTGTCAAAATATCAAAAATTGGAGCTTGGAAATGGAGGCGGACCTAAAGCACAAATTTACCATGTTGTTTACTTGTAAATTTAATTACGTTTAAAATAACTAGGTTACACATTTTTTCTAAATAATTTGTCTCTTTTCTCAAAGACCCACTCTCTGAAATTTTAAATTGATGTAGAGTTACTTTGATGCTCTTTGCTCTCTGGTGCAGATTCAATTATTTTGGGATGCATGGTGCCATGGTCAGTCAGGAGTGAGTGAACTCCTGACTTTTCCAAAAATCTGTAAAATATCCTCCAACATTTCCTCTTATTTTGGCTACCTAGACCACCAACATTTTTCTAATTTTCCCTCCCAAAAATTAATGGTACCTAATATAGGCCATAGGGAGAAATGGCTAAAAGTCGGGTACATTGAATCACCGAAACGGACCGATTGAGGATCAAAATGGACCGATTGGGGACCATAACGGACCAATTGTGATCCAAAAGGGACAGATTGGGGTCCAAAACGGACCGAATGGGGACCAAGCTGGATCTAATCAGGCCGAAATGGAGCTAAGTAGCCAGTCTGCAGAATGTGTCTCTTCTCTCGCATATATTTTAATTTGAGAGAGAGTTATTTTCTGACTCTCGGCAGCAGATTCAGCATCTCCCGCAGCTAAATTAATGGTAACATAGGAATTAATTCAGGATCTCCCGCAGAGATCTCCAATTTCTATAATTCAATCAAAAACTCCCGCAGAGAGTCTTGGAAAAATGTTCCACATTCTGCAGACTGGCTAAGAAGTTGATAAAAAACACTTGAATAGTTAGTACTAGGGTGTTTGTGCCAGTAATCGGTCACTTAAGGATATATTACAAACAAATACCAATAACGAGTCACATTTAAACGCTACCAACGCGATGCAACTATCATTAGAAAGCTGGAATTTTTATCTTTCCAATCGCTTTACACATAAACACATTTATATCATTACTTATGCAATTAAAAGTAAAAATGTCCCATTAGTCTAAAATGCTAGTAATCGTCATAGCAATATCTATGTTCGGTCACTTCCAATTCTATTATCGTCAGGTGGCCAATCATAAGGAACTAATGTTAGTCATACTTGTTGATTAGTGACTGATTAATATAATAGTATATAGTATAACTAGTCTCCCGCTTCTAATTATTACTAGTAATAGATTTAGTCATACCTAATATGTATTTTTTATTAATGTAATTCCTTCTGTACAAAGTAATAGTAACTAGTAAGTATTATGTTTATATTATTATTACCTACCCATAGGCCATACACACAATCAAACACTTCGTCAATGGTTAAAAATACGTTATATTTTAGTGTTGTCATTTCATTCGAAAGTTTGAACATGTTATACATTGTTGTTTGCCATACACCAGAATTGAAAACTAAGTTATTTTATATGTCACAGAACTATTTTAGGACTGAATAGAACCATGTGAAACTGTTGAAAGTTTTATTCCTCACTGATAGACGTGGCTGCAAAGACACAAAGATACCTAAATTAGTTTAACCAATTCACAAAAATATAGTTACAAAATTACAATGAATAAATTGGAAAGCACGTATATAAGGTACAAGGGACTTAATTGAAGAAATAGGACAGGAAAGTGGCAACAAATTTCTAGTTAGAAAGATGAATAAGGATGGATACGGCAACATCAAATGAAGTTAGTTACGGCGAAATTAAATAGTCAATGGTACAATATACAAGAACTAGAATGGTACGCCTAGTTACTAATATGAGAGTGCATAAAGTTTCAACTTGTGCTGCTATAAAACCTAGTTCAGACAGAAGAAATTTAACTTTAGGAAAATATGGCTACATAGCTTTAAACATTTGTAAAGGAATACCAAGGTATTTAATATAATAAGACTAGACTAATAAGGAGAGTTTCTTTTCATAGTGAAAAGATTACAGATTAGAAACCCATATAGATAGTGTTATATCAGTCGCTAGGGTCTTTCACGAAACACCGATCAGGTACAAACTATTGATACCTAACACTATAAAATACGAATACATAACTAACAAGTTCAACTACAAGACATCTTAACATATTAGATAATATAGATCAAAACTTCACTCACTCGATATGGGGCTTCCAAGTTACTATATACACAATTAGATTAGCAAGGAAAATATGGGGATTGTAGAGTTATCTGTCACTATAGCCTAAGAACTGTATGTGATGCTAGCTGGAATTAAACTGACGCTATTAGGATTGGAGAGTATTTGAAGTGAGGTTTGGAGTTAAATATTGAGTTGTCAGATGTGATGTTCAGTTAAATATATGAATGAATGAAATAATATTTATGTATTATGAGAAAAACTGGACTGCCGTCACATTATATAAATGTGATTATTTATTTACATAAGCTGAAACTTCTACAACTGCTACCTTCTACATGCAAGAGGAAAAAATTACCCGCTTTAAGAATCAACGGCTACTTTAAATTATAAGGTTTATCATATATTTGATTCGTCTGCCAAGTATAGCTACATAGATTATATTCAGATGTTTTAAAATTGACAATCAATGCTTAATTTATTCATTTGTCAGCAGACTCAGATTGGTATTCAGTAATATCTATTAATTTAGTTATCCAGCCAGCAGCCTCTAAACGTTTTCTTTGATTAGAATAGTTCTGAAAAAAGGGGTAACTATTTTAAATAAAAGCAAGCCGTAATTGTCATGCGCATTTCATGTCTATTTAGTTGCAGATATCTTAGCCTTATTATAATGCTAACTATAAGTGATAATAAGTCTATAACACATTTTATTTACTGATAAAAATTATTTTGAAATTGCTTTACCTCAATTAGATTTTCATTGAAATAGTTCCAAAGCTAAGTTCCTAAGTAATTTTCGGCCCCTAAATAGCTGTTGCTTTGTTTAAGTTTAAACGGGACATAATTCGAATGTCCCCTTAAAAAATAAATGCCGTTATATATGCCGTCTACATTCCCTCTAGTTTGCCCTCTTCCACCATTGTGATGTAGATTCAACCATTCTTTGTCGCTATTAATGACGTCACAACCTGGAGTGGAAGTCCGGTTTTCTGTTGATTCTAAATCCTTCTGATTGAATTTTACGTATTTTGGTTATTGAAAAACGCCATATATAATTCACACGTGACACTATATAAGTGAGTATGATTATGTAAAATATTCATATATTTGACGTTAAAGTAATCATATCTTGTTTTCATATGTAATAACGTACTTTATTCGGAGAATATACAAGCTTAACTATCTCAAAATTTATTCATTAATGTTATTGGTCAATGTAACGATATAAATTAAATAGTTGAAATACCAGTTTGTTATCGGACGCATAACGGGAAGTTTTTCCAGTAATCGTCAGGGTGGACGGATGGATTCTATGTTTAATCGGCCAGTCTGTCCGAACATTAAAATCAGATGTTCTGATAATCTAGTGATCGGACTACCATTTTAAATAAAAAGTAAGTATTTGTTTGCTTAAATTTTAAAATGCACTGATAGATCGAAAATTGTACTTCTAGAAAAACATACACCTGGTACATTAAAAGCTACTGAAACACACTCAGGAGTTTCAAAGAGGAACCGTTCTCTTACGAAAAATACAACGAACTGACCGATAACTTGACTTTCCGACAATGATTGGAAGCTACCTGTTAATTTGTGTGGTTAAATGATTAGAAAGAATTACTAATCAATTATAGTGGTTGATTCTATAATAATTTAGTACGTATGCCTCTATTCCTTAATATATTATATAGAAAATTATGCTCAATGTGTCTGCTATTCCGATTACTAGAGGTATGCCGATTACTGGCACAAACACCCTATACATTGGAGAAAAATTATAATATTTAGAATGAGTTATTTAACTGATACCTACTTATGTTGAAAAAAAAAACAATAGCTACTTTGAATGCTCATATCCTATAACTAGGATTATAGGATAGGACGTTTCGTGGGCGGCCCGCGGCCCCGCCTTCCGATATACATACATTTGATGTTAAATCAGAAATGAACTGCAAGAGTGTCAGAGAAATGTGCTCTCGGACCAATGAATAGTAACTTAATTATTTAGACTGCATGAACTGGTAAAGTGTTCTCCAAGAAATCCTCCATTTTGCCTTCTGTTCTCAGCAAAAATACATGTATTTTGTAAATATTATAATATATATAGGAGGAAATTGAGGATTGTTCACTCATAAAATGTTGAAAATGTCCCATATTCTGCTTACTGGACAGATACTCTTGGAAAAAAATGTTCCATATTCTGCAGAGGGGTTACAAACTTATAGATGTATGATATAACTTTACATAGCTATATCTATTCCCTTGCTTACCTTGCTACCTGTACTAGGCTGTATAAAGGATTAGGCACCTACTATGTTATATATACTAACATTATGATATTATCAACATAGCTGCAATCTAATGTTTGTATATTATAATTGAATTATTACTTTACTAGTGAAATTAAAGTTCAAATATATTAAGCAATTGGCTACATATATCTATCTAGCTATTATGTTATCTTTTACAAGATCATATCTTTTATCACGAAATGCCTCCTTGTTTAGTTTGCACACAACATCAATACGCTGTTGCTACAATCTAGCTACTGAAGAAGATCTCCGCACAGGGACACTCAAATTTCTTCTAAGGGCTAGTGATCCCTCCAATCTAGAGAGTAAATATATACCTCTTCCTATTACTAAAGAAAAAGCTGCAGGACATGTGGTAAGATATATATATTACATATAGTCATTATTTTTTTGATATATTGATTTTTTCTATTTATACAGGGTGTCCCAAAAAAACCGATACCCAAATTTCAAAGGCTGTAATTCAAAAATTATTTAACTTACAAAAAATTGGAAAAAATCATTTCGTTAATCAACATTTTTCCTATCTTTGTACAAAATTTTAGATGAATCGATCCAACTGTTTTCATTTAGTTGTATTTTTAGTGACCGATACCAAAAACCTGCTTGCGCACTTTCAGTAAAACACTTATTTCACAGTTTGAATTATTCAAGAAGCACTTACAGAAAATTTGCAAATCACTGCAATAAAAAGGGGATTAGATGTTACTTAATCTACATTCAACAGATTTGTAACCTTAGATTTGAATTGACATTCTTACAAGTCTACAAGACGCACGAGCGAAACAAACACCTAGATGCCGATCTTCCTCGGCGGCTGAATTTTGCTCATTGTTTATAGCAATGAAATGTCCTGTTTGTGGACGATAATGTGGTTGGTGATGAGACCACTTTTCATTTGAATGACAAAATAAATTATAACATTCGCACATATTCATCGAAACACCAACCTCCTACTTTCAACCTTGATGTAAGAATTTCGTGAAAGAAAGGCTGTGTGGATTGGACTAGGCAGCAATGGCTGACTTGGCCGTATCATCTGTCCTTATTTTCACAAAAATAATTTAAATGGAGATAGATACCTTAATCTAATAAATTATAGAATCGTTCCAAGACTTCGAGAAATACACGAACACAGACTCAATCGAACCTTGTTGGTTCAGGACGGGTTCAGAGATGTTTCTGTAAGGGTAAAACTAATGAGCTATTCGGCAATACGCATTATCGTCCTGAATCATCATATCGAATGTCACACCAGATCGCCTGGAACGATTAATAGGAGGAACTGTTTGATTGTTTTTTTTTTTCGGTTGCATATTAATAAACGCCTTTTATTGTTATAATAACGGTTCTTTGATAAATAATTTTAATAAACTTTTGAAAGTTATTAAAATCATGGTTTCAATATCCTAAAATTCGAAGTTAAACCAAAAGTCAGCAATCTAGTTTTTGGTATCGGTCACTAAAAATGCTGTGTAAAGAAAACTGTTGGACATATTCATCTAAAATTTTGTACAGAGATAGAAAAAATGTTTATAAACAAAATGTGTTTTTCAAATTTTTTATTAGTATAATAGTTTTTAAATTACAGCCATTGAAATTTGGGTATCGGTTTTTTGGGACACCCTGTAGACATAGCTATCCTAATTACTTTGCTAAATGATTCATATTCAGTTGTCAATACAGATCCAATACAGAACATTTGAATCAGTCAGAATCACAGATTGTAAATAGTTTTCACGCTACTAGTTATTCATCTTAAGTTTCCTATTACTGATTAAAATGTTCAGTTAGTGGTGTATTGATGATTCTGTTGACTTCTTAAAGTTTAAAAATAACTATTAATTATTAATTAAGTTTAGTAATATCTAATAATTTAATATAATTATATATCTAACATAGAAGAGTCATCAGTGCCCTACTATGTGTCATCCTGACATCCAAATCTTCTGAAGAATGTTCAGTCAAGGAAAGTAAATAAGTTTTTTCCAGGTTTCTAGAGCTCAATTAACTGATAAGTTCCTACTTTTCATCAGGTGAAGTCATTCAAAGATCATGTTCACATCAGTGTCAGAGGAGGGAGTGGAGGGGATGGTTCAGTCTCAATGCTCAGTATCTACAGGAAGGAGTTTGCTGGACCTGATGGGGGAGATGGAGGGAATGGCGCTCATGTTGTTTTCAAAGTGAGGAGTTAGAATAGATAGACATGCATGTGATAGCTATTTTCCTTTCTTTTTCATACATTCATTTGTTACTGACTACATTAACAATCATTAGCTAGCAATTTAGAATAAGTTTCTAGAAACAGAAAATAAGATGATTGTGCTAAGGTTATGCTCTTCAATTACAAGATCTTGAATTTTTGTGCTAGGTAGGCTCGTAGACTTCATTGTTTATCACCTCTTTATTTTCCTCTTCCATCTGCAAATTCAGTTACCTGTGCTTTCCTTTTCCATCACATTCCTTGGGTCTGTATTCTCTAGAGTAGCTTTCCTGAATTCAAGAGCTGGAATTGGCATTTGTTCATTGAGCTACTTTCCTTTCTGACTATTTCTTCCAGTCCCTTGTATTTAATTTCCTTTGTATGTCAACAATAGTAACCGGAGTGGTTAAAGCAAATGTTAATTACCTCTAATAATATCATCTTTCATATACTGCATGACAAATTTCATTTTATTCTTCTGTTTTTTTAACTCTACAGGCTTCTCACAAACACAGCAGTCTCTGTCACTTACCATCCAAGTTGGTGGGAAAAGATGGCGAGTCTGGAAGAAAGAAACAACAGTATGGAAAAGACGCTGAACACCAAATAATGGGGGTAAGGATTTGATAACTAGATAAACTAACTTAAACCATGCAGTTTGCTAATATAAAACATAAAAATTCATGACAAATGCATATTGGTTAACTATAACAATATCAGTTCTAAAACCATTCATATTTTTTAGCTATAACTTATAACTAGTCCTATAAAAAAAAATCAAAACAACAAAATTATATAAGGGAAACAACAAAATTAATTTAATGAATTGCTTCTTTATAGAATATAAGGGAATTTTAATTACCCTCATAATTATGTTTTGGTAATTCAAAATTCAAATATATGAAAAGTATAAAATCAATCCTAGCAATTAATTATTCATGTCATATCAATATAGCTAGTAGAAGCAGCTACAGTTTACATTACACAGCTCCACCTCTACACCAGGTACCACTAGGCACCATTGTGAAGTATGGTGGAGATGTGATAGCTTCTCTTGACAAGGAGGGAGCAATGTTCATTGCAGCAAAGGGCGGGGCAGGGGGAAAAGGAAACATCTTCTTCAAAACAGACACGTAAGGTTCTACAGTTATATCGTATGGAAACTTAATAGATTAGTCAAATTTGGCACTATCTATTGTTGTTTAACTCTTTTTTTTTTTCTTAGCCAAGCTACAGAAACTGATTAAAGTAATCATCTTATATTTTACTTTCAGGAAATCATATAAATTAAAAGGAAATTAAATTTTTAGATACAAAAAATGTAAATATATTCAATTCTGCAGACTAAGTTACTACCTTACTTTGTAAAAACTTTATATTGTCTGTTATTTCATTAGCTATGTGTTCATATCTCTCTGTGATGTCCCCAGCAAACAGGCCCCAGAAGTTGCAGAGGATGGGGGTAAAGGGGAGGAGTTCTCATATGAATTAGAGCTCAGGACTATGGCGGATGTGGGCCTTGTGAGTAGACTTTAGCATACTTTTGCCCCAAAATATTCTATCTTTAGGAAATTATTAAAGAGCTTGATGAATTATTGCTCATCCACTTCTCATCAATATAAATCCTTATCCTTTATATCAAACTATTCTAACAAATAATGTTCATGGAGCCACTTTTCTTTCTGACTGCTTCTTCCAGTCCATTGTATTTAATTTCCTTTTACAGAGCAGAGTGGTTAAACCCCTAATAAATTAAATTAATTCATGTGAAAGAGATTAATAGTGTGGAAAAAAAAAACTCTATTCAGATATGAAGCACATCATACAATGAATTTCTCTTTGCAGATAGGTTTTCCTAATGCGGGTAAATCGACTCTTCTGAGGGCAATATCGAGAGCGCGTCCAAAGGTTGCCAACTACCCCTTCACTACTCTCAATCCACATGTTGGAGTGGTGCAGTACAAAGACTTTAAAAACCTGGCTGGTGAGTTATTAATAAGGTTGTGACAATATGCTTTCTAAATCATAGATCTTAAGAATATCACAGACGAAATGAAATGGTATCGAATACTATATACCACTTGTGTAGAACCATTCGATATTCTTTAATTCTCTCCGTCTATAATGTTATCTAAGATTTATAAAGCGTATTGTCACTAGGGTTGTGACAATATGCTTTAATAATAATAGATCTTAAGAATATCTCAGACAAAATGAAATGGTATCTAATTCTATATACCACTTGTGTAGAATAAAAAAAAATTTAAATAACCATTTTTTTTTGTGTCTGAAAATGTGTAACAGCACAATAACTCGTGACTTTCCCCTCATTCTTTTCAGTTGCTGACATTCCTGGTTTGGTGGAGGATGCGCACCTCAACAAAGGCTTGGGACACTCTTTCCTCAGACACATTCAGAGGTGCTCCAGTCTCCTCTATGTCATTGATGCGTCACAACCAGACCCTATGAAACAACTACAGACTCTAAGGTGGGGAGTTGTGTAGTGGGAACTGGAAAACATGTTATGACAAGTTCAAAAAAAGCTTATGACAAGTTCAAAAAAATGTTATGACAAGTTCAAAAAAATGTTATGACAAGTTCAATAAAATGTTATGACAAGTTCAAAAAAATGTTATGACAAGTTCAAAAAAATGTTATGACAAGTTCAAAAAAATGTTATGACAAGTTCAAAAAAATGTTATGACAAGTTCAATAAAATGTTATGACAAGTTCAATAAAATGTTATGACAAGTTCAAAAAATGTTATGACAAGTTCAAAAAATGTTATGACAAGTTCAAAAAAATGTTATGACAAGTTCAAAAAAATGTTATGACAAGTTCAAAAAAATGTTATGACAAGTTCAAAAAAATGTTATGACAAGTTCAAAAAAATGTTATGACAAGTTCAAAAAAATGTTATGACAAGTTCAATAAAATGTTATGACAAGTTCAATAAAATGTTATGACAAGTTCAAAAAAATGTTATGACAAGTTCAAAAAAATGTTATGACAAGTTCAAAAAAATGTTATGACAAGTTCAAAAAAATGTTATGACAAGTTCAAAAAAATGTTATGACGAGTTCACACATGTTATGACAAGTTCACACATGTTATGACAAGTTCACACATGTTATGACAAGTTCACACATGTTATGACAAGTTCAAACATGTTATGACAAGTTCACACATGTTATGACAAGTTCACACATGTTATGACAAGTTCATACATGTTATGACAAGTTCATACATGTTATGACAAGTTCATACATGTTATGACAAGTTCATACATGTTATGACAAGTTCAATAAAATGTTATGACAAGTTCAAAAAAATGTTATGACAAGTTCAAAAAAATGTTATGACAAGTTCAAAAAAATGTTATGAAAAGTTCAAAAAAATGTTATGACAAGTTCAAAAAAATGTTATGACAAGTTCAAAAAAATGTTATGACAGGTTCACACATGTTATGACAAGTTCACACATGTTATGACAAGTTCACACATGTTATGACAAGTTTACACATGTTATGACAAGTTTACACATGTTATGACAAGTTTACACATGTTATGACAAGTTTACACATGTTATGACAAGTTTACACATGTTATGACAAGTTTACACATGTTATGACAAGTTTACACATGTTATGACAAGTTCACACATGTTATGACAAGTTCAAACATGTTATGACAAGTTCAAACATGTTATGACAAGTTCAAACATGTTATGACAAGTTCAAACATGTTATGACAAGTTCACACATGTTATGACAAGTTCAAACATGTTATGACAAGTTCAAACATGTTATGACAAGTTCAAACATGTTATGACAAGTTCAAACATGTTATGACAAGTTCAAACATGTTATGACAAGTTCAAACATGTTATGACAAGTTCAAACATGTTATGACAAGTTCAAACATGTTATGACAAGTTCAAACATGTTATGACAAGTTCAAACATGTTATGACAAGTTCAAACATGTTATGACAAGTTCAAACATGTTATGACAAGTTCAAACATGTTATGACAAGTTCAAACATGTTATGACAAGTTCAAACATGTTATGACAAGTTCAAACATGTTATGACAAGTTCAAACATGTTATGACAAGTTCAAACATGTTATGACAAGTTCAAACATGTTATGACAAGTTCAAACATGTTATGACAAGTTCAAACATGTTATGACAAGTTCAAACATGTTATGACAAGTTCAAACATGTTATGACAAGTTCAAACATGTTATGACAAGTTCAAACATGTTATGACAAGTTCAAACATGTTATGACAAGTTCAAACATGTTATGACAAGTTCAAACATGTTATGACAAGTTCAAACATGTTATGACAAGTTCAAACATGTTATGACAAGTTCAAACATG
Source organism: Caprella mutica (assembly GCA_947561585.1). Lineage (NCBI taxonomy): Eukaryota > Metazoa > Arthropoda > Malacostraca > Amphipoda > Caprellidae > Caprella > Caprella mutica. Next base: position 180,514 of record CANNZV010000707.1, read on the forward strand.
TTATGACAAGTTCAAACATGTTATGACAAGTTCAAACATGTTATGACAAGTTCAAACATGTTATGACAAGTTCAAACATGTTATGACAAGTTCAAACATGTTATGACAAGTTCAAACATGTTATGACAAGTTCACACATGTTATGACAAGTTCACACATGTTATGATAATATCAAATTATTTTATAACAATTAAAAAGTTTGAACATGTTACATTGTACCATATGTAATATTTTATTATTTCCATATATTATTAAACTGTTGTATTCTAGTTAGAGTTTCTGTAGAGTAGCACAGTTTTCAAAAATGGAAACGTATCATTATTAATTTCTTTGAAAGTTCACTGATATTAGAAAGAGATTTTCTATGTCATTAATATAATGTCTTTTTCAGACACGAATTGGACCAGTACGAACCAGGCCTGTCTGAGAGACCACACGCCATAATAGCGAATAAAATGGATTTATCTGAGTCACATGTAAGTGAATAATGGTTTAAAATAGTAGACTCTTTTCCCGGTAATATTTTCTCCTCAATTATGGGTTATGACAACGTCCTCATTACTCAAAAAATGTGATTTCGAGTTGTACAAATAAACTTATTCATCTTCAAACTCTAATTTTTATGGTAAATATTTCTAAGTTGTAACTCAAAAATTGATGTCCTAACGACATAATATAAATGTCATGGCTAATTAAATTTTTTATTTAGTTAGAATATAATCATTTATAGCTACAGCTATCAACTTTAGAAGCCAATTTGATGTTTCGAAAATTATTTCACCTGTTTAAGGCTATTCACAATACTGAGTGTTTTAAAATGCCTCTCCTGAAAAATAGCTATTTTTGAGCTGGTGAGAGATATAGGGTTACCTTCAGAGTTACGTAACTGTCTGGTAACTAGGTACTTACCCTCACTCACTTTGGTAAAGGTAGGTTTCTAATGGATTGATTAGGTAGCTACTCTGTTGGAGTGTAAAACACAGTTAATATATTATTAATGGAAACTGAAAAATCTGCATCATATAATCTTAGCTAGAGCTACTATTTATATATAATGATAACAGATCTTTAGCCCATGGAAAATTTAAGACAAATCAGTTTTGAAAACATTTTCTATTTGATTATTTCACTTATTATTAGCTAACTATTGAAGTTTGGAAGATTATTTCTTCGTTTGCATTTTTTCAACTCGGTTGCTAACTTGTATAGCTCTTTGGTGTCCCATGATTGTTGTTATTTGGTATTTTTTCACTACTCCCATCAATTATGAACTCATTCAATTGCCTTAAAATTTAGTACACATCATTGTACTAAGAAACAGACAAACGTTGATTATTGTTAGGGTTTAAATTCGCAATGAAAACTCCAATTGGTTATTATTAAGAAACTAGTGTACTTTCCCGTTGAAAATAACGGGTCATCATCAGTACCAATTTAATACCCGTTATTAAGTTACCTTTAATGAATTTGATTGGAATTAAATTTTCTGCATAGTCTAATTTATTTTATAGATAAAATACATTTATAAAATTGAATAAAAAAAGGGGAATTTAAATATCAAGTCAATATATTCCCGTGCGTATCATGGATACATTATTTATGTTTAATACCCGTCCTGTAAAATCGGAAACCAAATAAATAATAAACACACTAGGGAAATTATTAGTATAGATGTCATCAAAATACATTCATTCATCCCCTATTCAATCAAGAATTTTTTTTTTACCCTACCTAACTCGTTAATTTTTTTCAGGCCAATGTAGAAGAGCTGGAGAGTAGTTTAGACTTACCAGTGGTTGGCGTTAGTGCTAAGTATGGTAAGAATCTCTCCATTCTACTGGCACTGGTAAGATGGCTCAGTGAGAAGAACACAAATGGTCTGATATTGGAGAGACGATCTGACGATACTTTGTGACACTAGGCATTTAATTATATTGGCGGTAAATAACACTAAATAGGCAATTATTAGAGTCATGTGAAAATGCTTATATTTTTATGTATCTTTTATGCAACTGTGAATAGTTTGTTTCATGGTTTTAAATTATCATAACTATTTTGGTTAAGATTTCCAGTTTATCATCTGTTGTATAGTAAAACGTAATAATTTCTCCAGTCATTATCAGTAGGGTTGTGACAACATGCCTTTAAAATCATAGATCCTGAAAATATTTTACTGATTGATTGGTTCTATACCAACGGTATATAATATTCGATACCATATTAGTTTCGTTTGTGATATTCTTAATATCTATGATTTTAAACGCATATTGTTACGACCCTATTTCTCACACTGTATTGGTTCCGATACTCCAATTGAAACTATCAACTTTCTTGATCTTTTATTATCACAAAAAATATTTAGCGGCTATAACAATTTTTTTCATCTTATTCTGAACAGTCACATTTTAGATCATTTAATTGGTATCCATGATACCTGCAGGTATCATGGATACCAATTTAAATAGTTTTTATATGAAACTCCAAATATTAATAGGGAATAAAACAGTTAATATCGAATCCAGTTTAATTCGTACTCTTTACAAAACTTTACTATGTTAAATATTTAGGTCTATGTACACGATGAACAGTTCTCTATATTTATATCGAGTCATTTGTACAATATGTTCAATTAACAGAAATGGTATTAATTAAAAAGATAGACATAATGCTGCATAGAAAGTAGTAGCTATGTACAATATTGGTGTGCTCATGGATGAGGAAAAGTTACTCCTATAACATAACAGAGCAATGAAATCAATTAAACGAAGAGCTTCTTTATACATTATTTAATTAGCCTTTGATTTGTTAAGGTAGTTTCAATGTGTTTAGAGAATTAGCGAATAATATTAATATGGCTATTAACAATACAAACAAAATTGGAAATATTTACCAATAATTGATTAGATACTAATGTTTGAAAAATAGAAATCAGTCAAATTGGCTGTTTGGTAGTTATGTTAATATCCCAATTTCTTGTTTGAAAAGTCTTAATCTGTACACAGTTGATAAATTTTAACTTTGCTGATGTGCCACGTCTAGAGATTGCTGTCCCAAAATAAGGCCGTCCTCCAAGTACTGGTTAATCATCCAAATTACAACAGTATCCTACTTTCTCTCCAACAAATGAATCCTGGATAGAGCCACTGGTAAAAAAAACATTTAATAGAACTTTTTATGTGGTAATAAACATAGTCTAAGAACAAATGGGACTAGGAAATTTGCTAAATTTATCACCTGTTATGTGCACTGGTTGAAAAAAAGACTTCTTATGAATGTAAGACCGTCGCATAACTTTACAATTGCAGTAACAGTTCCCGGAAAGTTGGTGTTTGAGTTAATGATAGTATATCAGGTTGTTTCATTATGTTTATGTAGATTCTTAAAGTACCTACTGAGAGGCTATAAAAATATTAATTTATGAAGTGAAATTTAATAGGTAAAAAAAGGCAAGGAATATAAAATATGGAATAGTTGAATGAAAAAATATAGTCTTCTAAACAGAAAAGTTTATAGAAATGCATTAGCTATCTTCATTCAGAGATGATAGAGTGAATAAAATCTACATAATTGAACAGAGATCTTTTGATTCAAAATGGTACAAACTTAATACAAATGTTTAGAATATAAAAACTAGTTAATAAATCATTGATTATAAGGTTCGTCCAACGGAATTAATGGTTTTTACAATGGATCAATAATTGAATAATAAATAGAATACTTTTCAGATGTATTGAGTAATAATCTAGTTACACAGAAGAACAAAATATATTTGAGGAATATCAAAATAAATGAAAACTGATACAATATATCACTATTAGCTGATGAACAGTCAATACAGTACTAAACTTACATTCCACAGGTAGCGAAATGATAAATATTGCACCCACTTTAGGTAGAGAACTAATCAAATTAATTAAAACATTAGCTAGATTTGAATACGTTATACTTAGATAAGCAGTTAGATTAATCCTAAGAGCTGTTTTGCATCACAAATATACAAAGGCAATCACAGTGAAACCTGATGAAGAAGCATTTGGTTTCAGCTAAGCCCTCACTGGCAATAATAAAGTAATAACAAATTAACATTATGTACAATGGAGATAAGGTTTAGTCTTTATGTCGTTTCAAGCTATCCAGATACTCCTGCTGGCTCGCAGCCAAAACTTGCGCCAAGACATCCGCCTCGTCTCTCGAGTAATCCGTGAGGCCGAACATGTCCGGCTGAAGTAAGGAGCTCCTCTCATCCAAGATGAAAGAGGAGGAGGTGGAAGGAGTGGGGTCCTTAGAGGAGCCAGGAACTGCAAGGTCCACCTCACTGCTGCCTGATGCTTCACAAGAGGAACTCCCTTTTTTATTCAAACGATTGGGAGAACTTGGTCCAGAAGACGAAGCAGTGGAATTATTAAAAGAGGGGGAAGTGGAGGTTCGGTGGGGTGGGGAAGTGGAGGGATTTCTATGGGGTGGGGAAGTGGAGGTTCTGTGGGGAGGGGAGGAGGAGGAGGGGTTTCTGTGGGGTGGGGAAGAAGAAGGGTTTCTGTGGGATAGGGAACCAGAGTTCTTCCTGTGTGGAGGAGAAGCCGTTGATTTCCTATTGGGGAGAGCTGATCGGTGGCTGTTAGGGGGAGGAGAGGATCGGTGGGGAGTAGAGAGATGGTCTTTGAAACTTCTCGTGGAGGAGGAGCTAGATTGAGAACAGTCACTGGAGCCTGGGCATGACGAAGAGGAGCCCACTCTCTGAAAATTAGATGAAACTTGAAGGGAACTCGCAGTAACGTACATTTATATATTTAATTATATATGTTCGACATCTATAATTTTTTTGAATCATTACCAAAATCTACATTTTGATTAGAAATGTTAATAACTACTTATAACTATTACTTATGTATTACTGGAAAATGAATTATCTAAAAACACATTATAAAATCACAGCTCCGAAATAAGCTTTAATTTAACGAGTGTAGGTAAACTAGGAATCTTTCTCACAAAAAAAGATTCAATGATGTGTTTTATGATAGTCAGGTAAAGACTTAAATCTATTAACACTCCATGTGACTAGAGTGTTGCTGTAACCGGCTAATTTGATAGGTTCCGGTGGGAAACTTGGCTAAAAATAAAGACTGCTAATTGTTAACATTTTAGTAGCCTAGTCAGTCGATTCAGTACAGTACTTAGCTAATACCGCACCCCTTCCACTAGGTACAATCCACTCTAACCATTTAAATAAGACTCTACCGTATTATGTCTTTATAGTTTATACTGTGTACATATTTGTACTAAGAATAGGAAATATGTATCCCTTCACAAACTGAATCTTCGCAGTACCACCAAATAAATGAACAGATTCAGTATTTGAACTTCAAGGTGGATCAAGTTAACTAACCTGGGCCTTATTTCTCCGGTCAATCTCCTTTAGGTAGTCCAGGTAACTCTCATTTGCCACTTGTTGCTCTATGGCCTCTGCTGTCGCCTCAAAGTCTGTGGCTCGAAGCTTGTCCTCCAACATAGTCTGAACAAAATAATGGAGAAAAAACAATTTAATGAAATAATAGTATACTTTGTACTTAGTTTGAAGTAGCTATCATAAATATACAAATGACCTATTTTAACATTCATTTTCGGAATAGTGCAATGTTAGCTACCCTAAAAGAAATAATTCTCCCTTATGTTTGTACCGAATCAACACATAAAGTCAGAATGATCCCCACACCACCAAACTAATCCCCACACCACCAAACTAATCCCCACACCACCAAACTAATCCCCACACCATCAAACTAATCCCCACACCATCAAACTAATCCCCACACCATCAAACTAATCCCCACACCATCAAACTAATCCCCACACCATCAAACTAATCCCCACACCATCAAACTAATCCCCACACCACCAAACTAATCCCAACACCACCAAACTAATCCCCACACCACCAAACTAATCCCCACACCATCAAACTAATCCCCACACCATCAAACTGATCCCCACACCATCAAACTAATCCCCACACCATCAAACTAATCCCCACACCACCAAACTAATCCCCACACCACCAAACTAATCCCCACACCACCAAACTAATCCCCACACCACCAAACTAATCCCCACACCATCAAACTAATCCCCACACCATCAAACTAATCCCCACACCACCAAACTAATCCCCACACCACCAAACTAATCCCCACACCACCAAACTAATCCCCACACCATCAAACTAATCCCCACACCATCAAACTAATCCCCACACCACCAAACTAATCCCCACACCACCAAACTAATCGCCGCACCACCAAACTAATCCCCACACCACCAAACTAATCCCCACACCACCAAACTAATCCCCACACCACCAAACTAATCCCCACACCACCAAACTAATCCCCACACCACCAAACTAATCCCCACACCATCAAACTAATCCCCACACCATCAAACTAATCCCCACACCATCAAACTAATCCCCACACCACCAAACTAATCCCCACACCACCAAACTAATCCCCACACCACCAAACTAATCCCCACACCACCAAACTAATCCCCACACCACCAAACTAATCACCGCACCACCAAACTAATCCCCAAACTAATCACCACACCACCAAACTAATCACCACACCACCAAACTAATCACCACACCACCAAATTAATCACCACACCACCAAACTAATCACCACACCACCAAACTAATCCCCACACCATCAAACTAATCCCCACACCATCAAACTAATCCCCACACCATCAAACTAATCCCCACACCATCAAACTAATCCCCACACCACCAAACTAATCCCCACACCACCAAACTAATCCCCACACCACCAAACTAATCCCCACACCACCAAACTAATCCCCACACCACCAAACTAATCCCCACACCACCAAACTAATCCCCACACCACCAAACTAATCACCGCACCACCAAACTAATCCCCAAACTAATCACCACACCACCAAACTAATCACCACACCACCAAACTAATCACCACACCACCAAACTAATCACCACACCACCAAACTAATCCCCACACCACCAAACTAATCCCCACACCACCAAACTAATCCCCACACCACCAAACTAATCCCCACACCACCAAACTAATCCCCACACCACCAAACTAATCCCCACACCACCAAACTAATCCCCACACCACCAAACTAATCCCCACACCACCAAACTAATCCCCACCTGTTCAATGTGAGAGTTCTCGCTCTGAGTAGTTGCCTCCTTCATGAGGTTTTTATCAGCAAGGCCAGGCACCAGGTTAGGCAGTCCCAACCCCACCCCGTAAGTGGGTTTGTAAGGATCAATGAGACTGTTGTAGTGGGTGCCCTTGTGGTAACTCAGGCGAATAGACGGGTTCTCCGTTGCTACTGACGATTGGAAAATGTTGATTGGTTCTGCAGAACACGGGAAAAACATTAATTAAAAGTTAAATATAATTACCTTTGCAGATTGAAGAAGATTATATTTTGGTTAGCATTTATTTATTTGTAATCTTGTTATTCATAACTCAAATTTTTTTTAACAAAATTGCCGGAAATTTGACGTCTCCTTATCCAGGAACCATTTGATTAAATTTTGGGAGCGATCGGGTCAAAAGTCATAGTCAAAGTAATTTACAAGCTAGGGCGAAGATATGCGCTCTAGAAGTGACTGTCATCTAGTTAGTTGTTTGAAACAATTTTGCACACTCACCAGTACTGTAGCAGTAAACTTCAATAGCTCTGTTGTATATTTCAGACATGGCGGCTATCTCGATGTGATTGCCGAAAACGTCCTGTTGCCTCTTGCGAGAAACATACGTCTGGAAGTTTTCAGACACGAAGGGAGCGAACATTTCCTCATTAGATTGCTGGTGAAGATAAAATAGGTTAGCGTTGAGCAATGAATGTCTTCTTTATTATCATTATAACTGAAACTAATCAATGAAGACATTGAAAAAAATGATATTATAGTATTGAAATTGATAAGAAAAGAGTCTTTTCCATGTTTTAGTAGCTACTCACCACATAGTCCATACACTGCTTGCGCACCACGTCATTCATTTCCTGGTCACCATACACCTGGTCTGCAATGGCACGGAACAGACAGGCCCCATCCTCTGACATCTGCTTTATCACCAGACCCTTTTTCTTCATCTTCTTCTCGAACCAACGCTCTTTCTGCAAATAGAAATTACAAAAATTGAATGAAACTCATACATTAATATGGGGGTAAGTTAAGAATTATGTCTGTTTCAAATCATTGGTTATATTAAAATATACAATCATGAAACAATAATAACATTTTTTTTTATGTGACCAAATTAGGAGAAACTGAACGATGATTCGGTGGAACCGACCAATAATACTTTTCACACTTTTCATGAGTAATTAATTTTTCAATTGTTACAACAACAAAGGTTCTTCATTAGGTACTCACCTCCACCCACTCCTGAGGCGTGAGGTTCCAGTTCATAGGTTGGTACTCATCCCCGCTGTTATAGCCACTGTTGTGGGACTCATCCTCTGGATTGGCGTTGTTACAAGACGGACCAGCCTGAGAGAAATGATAACGGTGGTGAAACAGTTAGCCAAAGACTCTATGGGAATGTAATTTAGAAGCAGGTGGTGGAATAATACCAAAAACAAGAAGTCTGACAGAAAGGAAACTATTAAAACCAACTCTTACAGTTTCAGTGGTAAAGAAGGCAGAAAAATTTGTAAATTAAATCCCCTAATGCAACACAAGGAACACACACAACCAGTACAAATTTGAAACACGTCATACATTCAAAGTTTCAAACTTGTTTTGACATGTTTGAGCGTGATTATACAAGTTTCGTGCATGGTAGATGGAGAAATTATGGGTACCAATGAACATTTAACAAACAAAATTTTTAAAACCTCTGAGCATTAACTCATTCCATCTTTCAAAATTTCAGTCAACAAAGAAATAATAGGTAAACAGCAATTATGAATTATGTATTTTTCTCCTCCATTCACCACAGATACACTAGATACTAATAAAATAGTTAAGGTCAGAAAAAAATAGATCATTTAATGGATATTGTATCAGAGAAACACGCATTCTTTTTAGCTACAGCTTCTCCTATCCAGAAATAATTTAGCTATTTACATTAAAAAAAAATACAAAATATTACTTCTTGGCTGCATACCTAATGTTTTTATAAATGGTTTGCTGCAACATAGGCCAAAACGTCAGACTCAATAAATTGCGGCACATTCTATTTGAGTTTGGTAGCGACACAAATCTAATTAACATTCTGAATGTCATTAGTAGCAGTAAAAGATTATAAAACTGGGACATTTGTTAAACAAAGCATCACTCAAAAAAAAGTTGAACAAAACAAATAAAATAAGGAAACACTATTGCCTATAAACACAATTCTGCTGTGACTATGCAAACCATCTAGAGCATTTAGTTACTGAACAAGTAAACAACAAAATGCCACCCGTACAAACATTCTATCACTTGCTTTGTATTAAAAAGAACCACCCTTAAAAAATGCATGGTGGAGCCATGAGATCAAGAGGATCTAATCTTCTACAGCCCCACCACGTACTCTAAGGGTGGTAGAAAAATAGCATGCAAGTTAGTAGTTCATACCTGGGGTGATAGAGGAGGCGTCGGCAGTTTAGGGAGAGCAGCCAAAGGAGATATATTATGTGAAGCCAAAGATGGATAGGAGGGGGAGCTGCCCCCACTACTCACACCCCCTCCACCACCCCCCACCCTGTGTTCACGCAGTTTAGGACGTACACTTCTGAAATAGAGAAGTCACTGTTAGGGGTGCAAGCTCATGTGTAACAATATCAGATGCTATTATATCAGGGAATAGATGACAGGATTTCAACTAATGGAACTACCAAGCAATTAATTTGACTGCTTTTCAATCATTTGTATCTTGGATATTATTGATGAGCCTAGCTACCTTTATTTACATTTTAATTTTAGGAGACATTTCAACTCATTTTAATTGGTATCCATGATCCCTCCAGGTATCATGGATACAAGTAATAATTATCAGTTAAACCGTCTCCTCATATCAAAATGAAAAATTTCAAATATCAACCAATAATAATTTGGGAGATTACAAATGTATGAAAAGTAAAAGCAGTCAAATCAACTGCATGGTAGTTCTAGTATTTAAAATATATCAATAAAATTATAATTATATTAAAAAGAATGAAGAGATTTACCTCAATGGACTTGCTCTGTAAGTGGCCCGTCTTTTGTTGAGTCCGATCACAGCAGAGGGGGCTGGACTGCTGGCTCCATTGGCTCTGTCCTCGTCAAAGTGAGGCTTGGGAGACAGCCCACCTCTCTCGCTGTGAACTGAGCCTAGAGGAGAGTTCCCAACTGCCTGCTAAAGAAAAAAAAGAATCAGCTTGGGGAGAAATTAGAAAGTAACATTAAGGTAGAAAATAGATTGATATAAAGTAACAAGAGGAGCAAATATAGTTAAGAAATATAGATAATAAAGCACAGCCTCTTTCTCCATTTGCTTGAGACAATAACTTTGAACTCTATAATTGCTCATTGTAAGAAAAAATTAATTATCTCTATGATGTGATGTTATTTAGGAAGAATTTATTTATAATCAGTTCATTTTGGAGAAATTCAACTATTTTTGGAAGAGGATGAGAGCCAAAGAGAGAAATTGAGTTTATCAGCCACACAATATTACTTTGTCTACCATCAGTGAGTAAATAGTCAAATGGTAGATAGATCATCTGATCATTTAGCTACCCATTGAAAATTGTCTGACAGGAGTCTCGCAGGACAAAAACCACCATGGTCAAAATAACACCCAAGCAGAAACTCACAGTCAATACAAGCAGCCTAATTCATTTTTATAATTTTTTAATAGTAAAAATAATAAATGTTAAAAATATGAAGAGATATACACAAATGAGGTTAGGTTAGGTTAGTGGTCCGGTTGAGGGGAGATCTCGTTCCCCACTCCGTGATCTCGTTCCCCACTCCGTGATCTCGTTCCCCACTCCGTGATCTCGTTCCCCACTCCGTGATCTCGTTCCCCACTCCGTGATCTCGTTCCCCACTCCGTGATCTCGTTCCCCACTCCGTGATCTCGTTCCCCACTCCGTGATCTCGTTCCCCACTCCGTGATCTCGTTCCCCACTCCGTGATCTCGTTCCCCACTCCGTGATCTCGTTCCCCACTCCGTGATCTCGTTCCCCACTCCGTGATCTCGTTCCCCACTCCGTGATCTCGTTCCCCACTCCGTGATCTCGTTCCCCACTCCGTGATCTCGTTCCCCACTCCGTGATCTCGTTCCCCACTCCGTGATCTCGTTCCCCACTCCGTGATCTCATTCCCCACTCCGTGCCAGGTAATAAAGCATGTCCAAACTTGACATTTTAATGGCGAGTTGGTGACAGTTATTTTGAATCCTTCAATTGCAAATGATGAGAAATATCTAATTTTCTCCAATGCTCTTATTTCCTATTTCTCCTCTGACATTCTCTACAAGCCAGTCTGAAAAGCCAGTCTGTATTTGGTGCACAAAATTCCACTGACTTTTTGAAAAAGATGAGAAATCCACCATAAATTTCCAGTAATTTGGCTGATCCACCTACATTTTGCCCATTTTTCCACCGAAAATTAATGATAACATAGGAATAAATAGCTAAATATCCACCGACTTTGTCAGAATATTATTTTCAATGAAATACAGTCTGGCTGAAAAGTAGAGCAGGATTTGTGGATTAATCCTGCGCCCAAGTCCTATTTAATTCCTATGTTTCCATGTTATTTGCTGCGCCCAAATTCCAATTTCTGTAAAAAATCCTGAGTCTGAGGATACCTACTTATCAAACTGGTGACTACAAGTATGTATTTCGTGATAAATCTAAATTCCAGACATGTCTGAGGAAATTTTCTCCTTAGAAAATAATATCTATTTGTTATCATAAATTGGGAAAATGTTGGTGGATCAGCGAAATTACTGCCTACTGGCCAGTCTGTATTTCATGGTAAGTTCCACCGACATGTCGGTGGAATATTTTCCCCTTTAAAAATAATATTCTGACTAAGTCTGTGGATTTTTTGCTATTTATTTCTATGTTACCATTAATTTTCGGTGGATAAATTGGGAAAATGTTGGCGGATCAGCCAAATTACTGTAAATTTATGGTTGATTTTTTCATCTTTTTGAAAAAGTCAGTGGGATTTTGTGCACCAAATACAGACTGGCCTACTGGAAATTTATGGAGTTTCTTTTTCAGCTTTCTGAAAAAGTCCCAGACTGGAAAACATAAATTCTAACAGAGTTACTCCTAACTTCATGCATTCTCATTAGTGATGTTTATCATCACAAATTCACAACAAGCCCAATTGTGAAGCTTAAATGACTTATTTTACATTAGTTTTCACTGCGGAGTTGAAATTTATAAAATAATTTTCTGATTTCTGCATTTTTTAGGGTTAAAATGAGTAATTTTTGTTCATTCTAAATTCCCAACAGTGTTACTACCTAGTCAATCTGAAATGAGTTATTATTCCACTCTGGAAAAAGTCTATCTCCAAAAATCTAAATTTCTATACCTAGGTACAAAATGATTCAATTATCATAAATTACATTTCTCTCCAGAATAATCCAGTCTGCAGAAACTGGTAAGATGTTCGTAGAGATCTCTTATTCTGTTTATAGCAAAATTAATGTTAATATAGGGATTAATTCAGAAGTGTTTGTAGCTAAATTAATGTAAATATAGGAATTAATTCAATATTGTTCGGAGAGAATATCCTAAATATCTCCATATTCTGTAGACTAGAGAATAATAAATTAATAATAACATTGTAGAATACTAAGAATAAAAGAGAATCAGATATTTAATATTTATCATATTTCTCACCATTTGCAATTGAAAGGCTCAATATTATTGTCATAAAATTATCACCATTCAAATGGGGAGAAAGACCATACCTTTTTTCATAAAAAAAAGCAGAGAATTCTGTGCCACAAATATACAGACTGGCTCCTAGGTACTCCCCAGTCTCCATTTGATAAATTCCTTTCCTCTCTAGTTAGAACACTAAGAGTTTTCTCACCTGAATGTGATTAGGGATGCTAGACTGAAGTTGATGACTATGGTGGCCATGGCCCAGCTGGTTAGGGTGAACAACTCCACTCGACTTATCACTCTCATTTTCTTGCCCGTTTTGACTTTGAGTTGATTTCTTTTTCGGGAGAATCGTCATCCTGACCTCACTTTCTGTTCGATATCAACGTTATCATGTGCACATTAGTTTGAATCTTATAATTATTCTAAATAGGTGGGACGAACTACGAATCCTGTTGAACAGAGGAAGATGGCGAGTTATAGACGACGATATACAGCTGAGCTGATCGTAATCTGAGCTCCTTTGTATATGGAACTGAATACTCTTAATATTGGATTTATAGAGCTGGATTCTTTAAAATTTCTTTGTGACCTTTGGTCTTAAACGGAGTTTCTCTTGTGATTTGTGCATATATATATATATATGAATAATTACATGGATAAATTTAACATTAGAATATATGCAAAAAATATTTTTTAATATATATTCTAAAATTTATTTGTCAACCACCGTTTTAAAAATTGCAATTCACTTGTTATGTTCACACACCTTTGCAATTGAATGGGACGATTTTCAATGAACCGTTTTGCATTATGTAATGTTTAGGTATAATTTTATTTAATGTTATACAATCTCTCTATATATGTTATACAATCTCTGTATATAAACAGCCTAACTCCAGAGTGTTCTTTATAAGAGTTGAAGGCAAAAGTAGTTAACAGACTAAATTTTAATTTAAAGGTCCCCTCCAAGCAAATTTTTTTATTACTTAAATCAACGAGGCTAATGTTTCTTATCATTTTAATGCAAATCCCATCAAATTTGATAGCATATTTTTAATTTTATATGCTTTTAAAGATTTTTATAATCCAAACTCTACAAAACCTACTCTACTTCCAACTTTCTATTTTCAGTCTGAAGAAGAAGAATGTACACCATTTGTTTTGATTGTCGACTAAGTATTTGGTTTAATAAATCTATTTATTATTCCAATTTATTCGTTTAAAGGTTTAAATTTGGATAAACTTATTATAGAAACGTTTATATACTCTTAGAAACAATTACTATCTTAAAAGAAGGTCAAAAACGCATTGTATGTTTATAAATCTAAATTTGAAATCAAAACAAAGAGTGTACAATCTTCTTTCTCAGCGTCAGGTTGGAGATTCGCTCGATTGTTGCTCACCGAGTATTGAAAAACTTTAAAAGCATATAATAAAATATATACTCAACCGAATTGTATGCGGTTTGCAGAATAATGATCGTAGACCTTAGTTCTATATTATTATGTAATAAACTCATTTTTTTCCCGGAGCCTGGAGAGGACCTTTAAAGGTCCTCTCCAGGTTCCGGGAAAAAAATGAGTTTATAACATAATATTATAGAACTAAGGTCTGCGATCATTATTCAGCAAACTGCATACAATTCGGTTCAGTGTATATTTTATATTTTGTTTTTGAAGTTTTTTAATACTCTGTGAGCAACAATTGAGCGAATCACTAATCTGATGCTAAAGAATAAGATTGTACACTCTTTGTTTTGATTACAAATTTGAATTTTATAAACAAACCATGCGTTTTCGGCTTTTATATTAGATATTAATTGTTTCCTAAAGTATATAAACGTTTCTATTACAATTGTTCATTCAATTTTATACCTTTACACGAATATTAAATGGATTTATTAAACCTACTACCTAGTTGAAAATCAAAACAAATGGTGTACATTCTTTTTTTCAGGTTGAAAATGTCTCAAATTAGTAAGTCGGAATTAAAACAGGTTTTGTAGAGTTTTGATTATAAAAATCTTTAAAAGCATATGCCTAAAATTGAAAATATGCTACCAAATTCGATGCAGTTTGCAGCAAAATGATAAAAAACATTAGCCTCATTGAATAAGGCAATAAAAATATTTACTTGGAGGGGACCTTTAAGATCTTCAATGCCAAAAATTTAAAGTAAAAATATTTAAAGGTCCCCACCAAGCATATTTTTTATTGCTTAAATCAACGAGGCTAATGTTTCTTATCATTTTACTGCAAACCTCATAAAATTTGATAGAATATTTTTAATTTTACATGCTTTTAAACATTTTTATAATCAAAACTCTACGAAACCTACTTTACATTCGACTTTCTAATTTTCAGTCTGCAGAAAAAGAATGTACACCATTTGTTTTGATTGTCAACTATAGGTATTTGGTTTAATAAATCTATTTATTATTTGTTCAAAGGTTTAAATTTGGATAAACTTATTATAGAAACGTTTATATACTTTTAGAAATAATTTATATCTTAAAAGAAGGGTAAAAACCCATTGTTTGTTTAAAAATCTAAATTTGAAATCAAAACAAAAAGAGTGTACAATCTTCTTTCTCAGCGTCAGGTTGGAGATTCGCTCGATTGTTGTTCACAGAGTATTAAAAAACTTTTAAAGCAAATAATAAAATACATACTGAACCAAATTGTATGCGATTTGCGGAATAATGATCGTAGACCTTAGTTCTATAATATTATGTAATAAACTCATTTTTTCCTCGGAGCCTGGAGAGGACCTTTAATTTAAAAGAAGTTATATGTATATTGCAGAGTTTTTATACATACATATTGGATGAGTATATCTCGTATATTTGTAATTGGTAAATTCATAGTTCACGTCCCTATTTCATTTAGGGATGTGAACTAAATAGGAACCGATCCAAATACCCCATAGCTAATTCCTAGTTCACGTCCTTAATTCAATAATTGATTTAGGGACGTGAACTTTAAGGAAGGGGGTATTTTTAAATTATTTTTCTTAAATTTAATTACATTTCATCTGTTTGAAATATATTGCACTTAAAAATATTAATTGACTGAAAAATGGTTATCAATATAAGAAAATTATCAATTTATGATTACAACTTTCCTAGTTCACGTTCCTATGTCAATTAGGGACATGAACTAGGAAAGGGTGTTTGGATCGGTTCCTAGTTCACGTCCCTAAATGAAATAGGGACGTGAACTAGAAATTTACCTAGTAATTTAACATACCCATAGAGGCTATATGTATATGTAGTATATGTATATAAATTTATGTACCCTGGTAACATTGCACTATCGGGCCTACGTCGGTAAACGTTGGCAAAGTAAAGGCACGATCGGGCATTGGTACGCCGGTGCTATTAGACACTGGGCTAATGCAATGAAAATGACACTTGGCCAACGAGTGCCAAACAACACTGGCCCAATGAAGGGAAACATTGGTTAATCAATCCAGTGATTTTTCTATGTACCAGTATATTTATTATACTGGTCTACCGGTTTTATTTGGCAGTTATCGCCAGACAATCAGAGAAAATAGGTGCAAACGATCTCTCCTAACTTTAAAATCACACCAAATAGCCAATTTAATATCCTCAATTAGGTATATCTTTGTAATCGTAGCCGTTTAAGGCAATTTAGTATAAATAGGCCTGTTATCCCTTCAATTATTAATTGAAAACCTTATTTATTTCCTTGATAAAAATGAGTTTGGCCGCTACAGTTAATTCATACATAGTATGAAATGTTGTTTTTTCGTTTGAAATGATTATTCACATTAAAAATTAAACATTCCATTCAATTTTAAATAAAAATATTATTATTTGGTTGAAATAGCGTAAATAAAATAATATAGATTTCAGTTTAAATTGGTATCTGTTCGATTTTTTACCCTAATTTTGATCTGTTATATGTTACTAATTAAATAGTAGTTATTACACTCAGAGAAATTTTGATGCACCCAGGTGTTTCGAGTTCACCTATGGCTTTGTCTCTAAACGAGACACTTTAGTGCATCAAACTATTGTTTGGATGCACTAAAGTGCATAAGTTCGATGCACTTTAGTGTATTAGCTATAAGTTTGTTAAAATGATGGGAAAATTATTCTCATAATTTTAGCAAAGGAAAATTTGAGACATTAAAGTGCATCGAACTGATGCACTTTAGTGAATCCAAACTATAGTTTGATGCACTAAAGTGTCCCGCTTTAGAAGACAAAGCCATAGGGTGAACTCGAAATATGTACCTGCATGGGTGTATCAGTTGGAGTTGTTTAGTTTTGTCAGTTTAGTTAAATATAATCATTATATTTTCCTTTATTACGTGTTCGAAAATATACACCCTAATAATAACTTGGAGCACATACCCTTCTGCTAAAAATATTTCACAGAGCACAAAATTCTTATTTGTTCTATGAAACACAATTATATACATCAAAATATCAAATTAATTACTCAGTACTCACCTATATATTATACTGAGTGAGAGTTAATCTATGGTTAAATATTAATTAATTAATTAATTCATTACTTTGAACTTTCATCACAGAGCTTTCATCTTTAATCTAAGTCGTGGCCTCAAAATATTTTCTTTAATTTGAACTCATAGAGAATGGAATTTTTACGGAGTTACAATTCTATAAAAATTTGACCATCTTATTATGTACAATTTGTATTAAGAATAAGTTGTTATTTTGGTTATAAAAGCAGTGCTTGCCAATATAGTTAAATTCACTTTAAAATATTTGTAAGAATCTAAGTTGCTCCATGGTTGCGGGTTCGATGCCCAGACACATCACTTCAATTCTTCCCATTTCATTTGTATACAATATTATGTAACATTAATTAAATTGATATGCACCTAACCTAAGTATTATTATATCCAATAAAGTAGGAATGTTTCATTTTAATTCTTGAATTTATTTATTGGATACGAGTGGATATCGTTTCGAAGCATATTAGATTTATAATTGGGCGTCGATTCAATACAGGCATCGGCAACGTTGAGTATTGCCGGTACCCAGAGATGGGCGAAAAGTACATCGAAAGTACTTAAGTACTTTCTACTAAGTACAAGTACTCGTAAATCCAAGTACTTGAAGTAGTTGCCCAAGTACTGAAATAAGAAAGTACTTTCAAAGTACAAGTACCAAGTACTTTTTAAAGTACTTTCAAGTACCAAGTACATTTACTATATATTTTAAATACTAATAATTCATATAGTCTCCGTTTTTTATGTAAATTAGACAAAATGTTTAGTTGAATTAGATTATAGCAATTTCTCTGATCACCACAGTGACTCTTTTCTCTGATAGTACATCATCACAGTGACTCTTTTCTCTGATAGTACATCATCACAGTGACTCTTTTCTCTGATAGTACATCATCACAGTGACTCTTTTCTCTGATAGTACATCATCACAGTGACTCTTTTCTCTGATAGTACATCATCACAGTGACTCTTTTCTCTAATAATACATCATCACAGTGACTCTTTTCTCTGATAGTACATCATCACAGTGACTCTTTTCTCTGATAGTACATCATCACAGTGACTGACTGTACAAGTCCACACGCTTATAATTCGTCAATGTGTTTGGCAAATATTGGTTGTGATATATAGGTATCACAAAATAATTAAATGCAATGTACTTAAATTGGTCAATATAACTCATAGTCTCATATATGTACATGATTGTATGTCAGAATATATAAATAATCACCTGTAAATACATTTTTGGATGAGAAAAAGATTAAATTTTGTAGAGATTTTAGAACTAATCTTTTAAAATATCTTAACTGAAAGGAAAAAATGTACTTTGCAATGAACTTTTTACTTGGGAAGTAACAAGTACTTGTAAAAAGTACTTCTAAGTAATTATTCAAAGTACTTTTCAAAAAGTACTTCAAGTAGTACTTGAAGTACTTACTTGTTACTTAGTACTTTAACTTGGTACTTGGGAAGTACAATCCCGCCCATCTCTGCCGGTACCAATAAATCGTTTATACGTGGTTTTACTGTTCAGGGCCGGTGGACATCCGTGAGGTGGGCCAACGTCGGGACTTCGCTGGCCCAATACACAGAAACCGGTATGACAGCGTTGGCCCAGAGTTTCGTTCTGAATTGAGCCAACGTTGGCCCAACATTGTAATGTTTACTGGGTAGGTGTACGCTTAAAAATTAAATTTTCTTCCTAAAATCAATTTAAATGCTCGATTTAACACCTCCAAGAGAGATTAACTTTGCTGTATTCTAGCCTCTTACTAGAGTTAAAATTTAATATTATAGAAAAAAAATCTCATATATGTATAATAATAGGCTATAGGCCTATAACTGTCCATCCTACTCTTACCCTGATTGCAGATGTTCAAAAATATCTAAATTATTGAAATTAATATCAGTCCCTATAAACAACGTATATCGATTCGATTTCTTTTCGATTGCTGGGATATCAAATCGATGAATTGTTCCATCGAATCGACAGACCATATTGTTTGTAGGGGTGCAAACTTCTGAAAAAAACTTTTTAAACACGTCTTTCGTATCTCTGATGAACAAATATTAGGTACCAATCAATCAATTTTATTCATAGCCTAGGTAGGTTTGAAATATATAGTATACTTAATAAATTAATAAATACATATATATATTAAATTATTAATGATATTAATATGATATACCTATATCCACATGGAATAAATAAGAGTACCTATCAATTATTATCAATGTATTATCTTGTATTAGGTTTACGGGATTGATATAATTCATCTGGATACTAACGAGATATATCAGAGGTCTGAAAATATATTATATACAGTATATATTAAATCTATAGATAGTAGGAGGATACAATTTTTCACATAAAATATCAACATACTGAGTTCAATGATTTTATTAATTGGTACGATATATTTTTTAAGTTGTAGTATTTTCTGTTCTATTATTTGTTGTTCTTTTATTGAATCCGAGGTTTAGTGATAATTGCTGCTCTGAGCCTATCTAAATGAACTCAGTCGTGACAATTAAGTATTTTGTTTAGGTGACGTCACCATAACATTATAATAAAAAAGATATTTAGTGGTTTAGCAATTTCAATGATTGGATATATATACTACTGTTATATCATATAATAACAACATCTGATGATTTTGTCTACTATTAGTCATTTTAATTTCATTAAATTTGATTTAAAATTATTGACGTGATGACGTCACGTTACTAAACTCTTCGATTGTCACTACTATGAATATTGTGAATAGTAAGCAATCGACACGAAATGTTGACAGGCTGTTGTTGTGGCCTTCCCTACGTCTTTAACTCTTAGTGGTAAGTAAGTAATATTCTGGCAATGTTCTGGCACTCTCAGCCACTCTGGTTGTGTATGAATACAGTATGATTGCATATTTTTTATATTTAATTGTAATTAGTAAGCTATGAATAGAATATGTCCAGATAATGTCCTCAATATGACTATATGAGTATAATATGACTTGGGTATACTAGGTACTACCTAATACTATATATATTAATGATCAAATTTCAATGTGGCTGTGCCAGTCTCAGTCTCTGGAAAGTCACTGGTCAGAAATTGGTAAAGTGTTTGTAGAGATCTCTTATCCTGTTCTTGTTCACAATAAAATTAATGTAAACATAAATTACATAATGATTAATTCAGAAGTGTTCCGTGTTTGTAGGCTTAGCTAAATTAATGTAAACATACGAAATAATTCAAAATTGTTCGTAGAGATTAGAGAATACCATTATTAAGAATATCAGAATATCGGAATATCCCAGTCTGCAGACTGCAGAAAGCCAGAAACTGGTAGTGTTACTAGTGTTGGTAGAGAGTGACCCAGTCTGCAGAATATGGGACATTTTTAATATTTTCTGTGCGAACAATCCTTAATTTCCTCCTATATTTACATGTATTTAACTGAGAACAGAAGCCAAAATAGAAGTTTTCTTGGAGAACACTTTAACAGTTCCTGCAGTCTGGGTAGAGAATAGAGATCTGAGATCTCTTATTCTGCCAGTCTGTATTTGGTGCAACAAATTCCTCTGACTTTTTCAAAAAGCTGAAAAAATCCACCGTAAATTTCCAGTAATTTTGCTGATCGGCTGATCCACTAACATTTTACCCATTTTTCCACCGAAAATTAATGGTAACATAGGAATAAATAACTAAAAATCCTCCGACTTTGCCAGAATATTAGGTTTCAATTTCAAATGGAAAAAATTCCACCGACAAATTGTTGGAATTTACCACGAAATACAGTCTGGTTATTCTGTTCTTAGCAAAATGTTAAAATCCATGTTAGTGTTACAGAATATGTCAGTTAAAGCCAATAAATTGGCTTAGATTTCAAATGGTCAAAACTCAGATATGTCTAATTTGCTTGAAATTTTGAATTAATTCCTATGTTCCAATGTTAATTTTGACTTGAAATCATCAAAAAATGAGCCAAATTGGCTTGGCTCAGATTTTTTGTGACATTTTTGCTCAAAAATTGGCTTACAATTTTCCAGCCACTAAAACATCAAGCATAGAGCAAAATTAATGTAAATAGAAGTGTTTGTTGCTAAATTAGTGTAAACATAGGAATTAATTGAAAAATGTTCTTAGAGAATATCCCAAATATCTCCAATATTCTGCAGACTGGCCAGACTGTATTTCATGGTAAATTCCACAGACCTGTCGGTGGAAAGTTTCTCCTTTGAAAATGATATACTGGCAAAGTCGGTGGATTTTTAGCAATTTATTCTTATGTTACTAATTACTATTAATTTTCTGTGGAAAAATTGGTAAAATGTTGGTGGACAGCCAAATTACTGAAAATTCATGGTGGATTTTTTCAGCTTTTTCAAAAAGTCAGTGGAATTTTGTGCACCAAATTCCACTGACTTTTTTAAAAAGCTGAAAAAATCCACCATATATATCCCATGTTTCAGAGGCTGGAAAAATTGTAAGCCAATTTTTGAGCCAAAATTTCACTAAAAATCTGAGCCCAGCCAATTTGGCTCATTTTTTGAAGATTTCAAGCCAAAATTATCATGGGAACATAGGAATTAATTCAAAATTTAAAGCCAATTAGACATATCTGAGATTTGACCATTTCAAATGAATCAAATCTAGGCCAATTAATTGGCTTTAACTGACATACTCTTATACATGGTATATATCCAGCAATTTAGCTAATCCGCCAACAATTAACCTATTTTCCACCTAAAATTAATGGTAACATAGGAATAAATAGCTAAAAATCCACCGACTTTGCCAGAATAATATTTTCAATGGAGAAAATTGAAAAATTCCACCGACAAGTCGGTGGAATTTACTATGAAATACAGTATGGATTATACAGACTGGAAAATATCTCAAATACTAAATTGCTCCCATATTTTGCAGACTGTTCAGTAGTCCTGCAGTCAGTCCTCAGACCCCAAGTATTTCAAGTAAATAAATTAGTATGGCTCATAAACTCTCCATTTGTTTCATGTTACAGAATATCATAATGTCAGTTGAAGCCAATTAATTGGCTTAGATTTCAAAAGGTCAAAACTCAGATATGTCTAATTGGCTTTAAATTTTGAATTAATTCCAATGGTCACAAATCCCATGTTAATTTTAGCTTGAAATCTTCAAAATATGAGTCAAATTGGATTGGCTCAGAATTGCCACAATTTTAGTGATTTTTTGGCTCAAAAATTAGGCTTACAATTTTCCAGCCTCTGAAACATGGCGTTTGTCTCTCCAGCTCTCTCTCCAAAAATTGCAAGATTTCTCTCCAAAATGATCTAATTATCATAAATTTGCATAGTTGGTGGAATTTTTAGTTACTTGCTATTTATTCTTATGTTACCCAGTCTGCAGAAACTGGTAAAGTGTTCGTAGAGATCTCTTATTCTGTTCGTAGCAAAATTAATGTAAATATAGGGAAGTGTTCATATTCAGAAATATTCAGAAGTGTTTGTAGCAAAATGAATGTATATATAGGAATTAATTCAAAATTGTTCCGAGATAATATCCCAAATTTCTCCCATATTCTGTGGTAACAATCCTTAATTTCCTCATATATTTACATGTATTTTACAGAGAAAGGAAGCCAAAATGGAGGATTTCTTTGAGAACACTTTACCACCTTCTGCAGTCTGGCTATGTTACCATTAATTTTTGGTTGATTAATTTGGAAATAGTGGTGAAATATAGTCCCAGGTAATAAAGCATGTCCAAAGTCGCCATATTAATTGACAGTTATTTTGAGACCTTCAATTGCAAATGGTGAGAAATATCAATTTTTCTCCTATGGTTCAATGTTTTTTTGCAGAGAAATTTGGTGGTTTTTGGAAAGTGCTGGAGAGATAACTAAAAGTATACATATTTTAAAACTCTTTTTATTCTTCTAACCCAGATCCTCATATGTTAGATATTGATTAAGAATTAGACCTTATATGCAATGGGTTCTGGTGTAAGTACCAGCTTCAGCTCCCTTCCCTCAAATGAACATCTCAAACGACTTGTGAGCAAGGAGGTGATCACATACAATGACCCATTTTGGAACACACTCTTATCTTTTGCTTCAAAGATACCAAGAACAAGGTATGCAACTTATCATTATTGTTATATCTATTTGTTCTGCCAATTTGAATTTCTCCTGATTGAAACAGATTTAAACTCATTGAAAATGTTTGAAGATGTGATTTACCTGTTTCTATTCTCAGTGCTGATTCAAGACTGCTGAATGAAAGTGTGGAGCCTCTGTTCAAAAGCTTCTTACAAAATGCACCTCTAACTGGTAATCTATCAACTCTCATCACAGTTTTCCTATCAAGATCTGTAGAGCTTGAAGAGTCTGCTAAGTGTGAAAAGTAAGTTTTATTCATCTTATTTGATTCATAACAAGTGAACAAGAAAGTATATTATCTAAATAATATGAAAGGCTCAGCTGCAATTGAAATAACTGATCATTAATACTCATCAAATCGTGTTATAAGAAAGCTAACTATTAAACTTTAATTGCCTCTATATTGCAAAATCCTCACACTAATTCCTACTCTATTTTCCCCAGTTCTGTCTTCCTATGGCAGGCTCACAATGCTTTGTTCATTGTAAGAGTGATCTGTAAGTTGCTACTAGAACAACTCAGTGAAACCAAGGCACTGGAACTCATGGAATTGACTCTAATAGGTGTGTAGCTATCTCCTTTATTATATATTAATGTATAGATGATTTAAATGTAAGGAAGGATAGTAACACTTCAATAACCAACCAATGCATTATTTTGAAGCTGTTTGGAAATGACAGATTCTTCTGGGCCTTTAACTGTTCTAATTTTGGATAATTGATTGTTTTAAAATTGCTGAAATTCATCATTCATAATACTGATTGAAGATGATATTTCTTGAGTGAAGTCAATATTTTCTCATTCCCCTCAGATCAAAGTTCTGAAACTCCTGATAAGATTGCTGAACCACTTCTACCCAAACTGCTGAAGAGCATAATCCACATCTTGACTGACTTGCCAGTCTCCGCCTCTACATATCACCTCCACACGGAGGCAATCACCACACTCATAGTGCTCCTCTCCGCCCACATCTGTCAGCCTGCTGAGAACACCGCGCCTACCTATAAAGTCTTCAGGTGAGAACCAGGCTAGAAAGTAGTCATAATTTACTATAATGATAGTAGGTAATTGTGTCTTTTCATCCAGTTCCTGATTCAAATAGCTACAAGGTAATTTCTAACACTGTTTCATTTCTTCTCCTCAGTTGCTTACAGTCAGTGTGTGGGTCAGACTCGCTCCTCTCACTCCCTCTGCTCCTCTCTCTCCTCACCAACCTCATAGACAGACACACTCCTCCTCATGATGAGGACTCTGGCTCCAGTTTCGTGTCTGGAATTGCAGGTGTGATTTACTTCTAGAAGTTAGGGTTTTTTTTAGCTACCTATGATATCGTTTTTGTTATTTTTATGTTATTTACCTCTGTTAGCTAATGATGTTATTGTTTTTCATTAATGATGTTATTGTTTTTCATTAATGATATTATTGTTTTTCATTAATGATATTATTGTTTTTCATTAATGATGTTATTGTTTTTCATTAATGATATTATTGTTTTTCATTAATGATGTTATTGTTTTCATTAATGATGTTATTGTTTTTCATTAATGATGTTACTGTTTTTCATTAATGATGTTATTGTTTTTCATTAATGATGTTATTGTTTTCATTAATGATGTTATTGTTTTTCATTAATGATATTATTGTTTTTCATTAATGATGTTATTGTTTTCATTAATGATGTTATTGTTTTTCATTAATGATGTTATTGTTTTTCATTAATGATGTTATTGTTTTTCATTAATGATGTTATTGTTTTTCATTAATGATGTTATTGTTTTTCATTAATGATGTTATTGTTTTTCATTAATGATGTTATTGTTTTTCATTAATGATGTTAGCTATTGCTTTAATTAATGATCTCTTTATTTTACAATGTCATCAACGTGACCACTAGTATGACGTTTATTTTCTGGTTTATTTGAATAGTGCTGTGTGATGCATCGTGTTCTGGAGTGTTTTCTTTGGTAATACACGGTTCTAGAATTATAATGCAATAAAAATGCTGATTCATTGATGAATCATTATTGTAACTATTAATTATTTGCATGTTAAAAATGTGTGATAGAATTCTTTATTCTAGTTCTATAGGTTCTTTGCCTAAGGTAACTTGCAGAAGTATACTACAAGTTTCTTTAGTCTTAGGGCCTGAAGAGCCTTATGGTTGAACAGTTTAATAATTGAGATAAGAGAGTAGATAAATGGGGATAATAAAACTCTTGTAAGAAACGAAACATTCACTATTCAATACTGTCGATAAAATTTAGTACAACAAATTTTGAGTCTAAGTAAGAGTTGAGACGAGGGAATTTCTCACGAGAGAACTTGGTCACAACTAGGAATCCGATTTCACACTCCTCTTCTAGTTAGGTGATAGATCCTTATATACCTTAACTACTCTCCAACCTTCTAGGTACAAGGTTAGGGTACGTCAAGGTTTTGAGTTAACTTTCATTGTGTTAGTACGGATACCACTAATTGCTTTGTTGTTCTAGCGAAAATTCTTGCAGGAAATTAGATGAATTCTTGCAGGTAATTAGAGGTTTCATTGTGTTAGCAACTAATTACTACTAATTGTCTTGTTTTTCTCGCCTAAACTCTAGCAGGTAATTAGAGGTAATTAGACACTCGCTATCATAAAAACATTTTGTTAACATTTACTGGTATTACTGGTAGTGAAAGTAATATCTACTATTATATCTACGTGAAGTTCTATTATCTACTTTAAAGCTGAAGCTTGGTGAAGCTGGTTGTTACACATTCCCCGCGAAAAATGAAAAAAAAAAAAAAATAAGCGTTAAGCATAACCTTATTATTTTTTTTTATTATCTAAATTATTCCAATATAATTTTCAATGATGTCCTCATCATGTTTACTAGCGAAGCGATAATACCAGTTAGTTGCAACATCTAAGTTATAAATTCCTTAAACAACAATGTTTATACTCTTGATTCAAATTGCATAGTAATAGAAAATATGTGTTGTATTTGTGTGTGTTGATGTTCTGTCTTCCATGGTCCTTGCGGATGCGCTGCTGGGCGTCTGAGGACTAGTGGAAGGTCACGTCCTTGCAATGTAGGTCACGTCCTTGCCTTCTGCTGAGGTTCCTCCCAACCAGTTATGTCATTGCGATTGGTTACGCGTGTTGTAGTTCGGAGATCGAAAGGTTTACTCAGGAACGTGTGTATGTGTGTATGGAATGAACAAATTAATTAATACATTATATAACTTAATCAATTAGTTTAGCTATTTGTGATTGACCTTTAAACTTAGCCTTGGACGAAGAAGGTGTGAGTTAATCACCAACCATTGTCTTCAACGTGGTTCCATGAATAAAGTTATGCAATACACAAATAACTAAACATGTATTTCATATTTAACCATTTCACATATTACATTCATTATTACAATAGCTATATGTATTTTCAAGAGTTTTGCACATTATATATTTAGCATCAATATTCTTAACCTTATTTAATACTACTTGGTTAGTTCAAACAATCATGATTATATATAAAGCGTAAATACTACATGGTTAGTTCAAACAATCATGATTATATATAAAGCGTAAAGGATATAGCATAATATAGTATCCTTAATATTATTATGTCCTGTTTAGTAGTTATTATAAGCTTTCAATGGAATTTCAGTTACACTGTTTTGGGAGTCAGAGAGTGAAGGATATAACTTAGTTTTGGTGTTGGTCCCTATTGTCCTTGACGATTGTTTTGACCTATTAGAGTCTCGTGGCCTATTTCTAGTACGGTTCCTTATTGTCCTTACCGATTTCTTCACTTTCTTACTTCCTGCTGTTAGTCTCTTACCTACTGAAGATCTGACTGAGCTGGCACTGTTTAAACTTTTCAATGATATATTGTCTACGTCATTCCTAATCTTTCCCAATTTGTGTCTCACTCTACGGAAACTGTTTCTCAATGGCAAGGTTAGTGAGTCTCTAGACGAAAATGTCTTCCCTGTTTCTAAGTCCCTGTCCTGAACTCCTTTCCTTTCTCTATATTTCAGGAAATAAAGAATCAATACCAATAACAAATTTATGATTACCAATACTAATAAACTTCCTTGTGTTACTATCGAATATGTTTGTACTTCTTCGATGGTGAGATCCATGTCATCAAAAGGTATTACGAATGGATTATTGGATGGTAATTCATCTATCAATTCTTTTATAGTTTCATGGACTGTGAAACTTTCATTTATATTTATAATTGGTAAGTCTGTGATATCAAACGGGTTTTCCCTCTTCTCTGTCACTAAACGTTCAATATCTATTTCATGTCTCAGTTTTGCATGCCATGTTACCTGCTCAGTTTTTATGTCACAGCTAAGTGGCACGTAATGTAACCCTAATAAGTTATCTCTCACTATACCTGTTGGACATTCTAACTCAATAGGCATTCTAGTCACAGTGTATATTAGTCGGTTAGTTGTTGTGCTTTCCAAGTAAAATCCATCTTTTGTTCCTAATTTCTTAAAGTTACAAAGTTGAACTATTGTTTCGACGTCACCTAAAAATGCAGCTAATTCACATGAACTGTGATTAAATATCCACGCTGGTTCTGTAGTTCGTAATATATGCGTTTGATTATCTAATGAATATAAGTTTGTCTTGTCTGTACTTATATACTGTTTACTATCAAACAAAAACGTGTTCTGAACGATTGGTATGACTAACCTGTTTTCCAACTTCATTGGGTGAGGAGTTAACGTTACTACCTTATATTTCTGTTTATATACTAATGGGATTTGTGCCATGAATTCTAGTCTTCCTAGATTCTTAATAGTTATGTAAGCAAGTAATTGATCTATCGTGAATCTATCAATATTTTCTATGGGAAATTCTAACTCTGGATAAAACTTGAGTCCTTCCTCTACCACTGCTCTAATTGTTTTAACGTCTAACATAACGGTATTCAAGTTTCCCGATCTAAGTAACGTCAATGTATTCTCTGTTATTCGAATGAGCATTATAGCTTGGAGACAAGCCTGTTTCAACTGGTCGAAGTTCCAGTTAAACATCTGTCTACGTTCACTATTTTCTAGAGCATTGTTTAAATTTTTCAAGATCACTTTTACGTCTCTAATCGAATCTGACGTATTCTTAGCTAGCATGTCAATACGGCTATTAGTGATATGAATCTTTTTATCTACCTTTGAGATATTTTCGTTTATAGTTTTAATCTCGTCAGTGTGATCGGTCCCTCCAAATAGAGATCCGACTACTCCTCCCCCTATTGCTCCTACTGCTAATCCAACTCCCAGTCCTACAAAAGCGTGTGGGTCATTAGGATTAACTATACCCTGCGGTCTGGCTTCACCTAGATACGAGGCTACTTTATTTGGAATGTCATTATTTTCGTTGTCCAACATAGTCCAGGTTTTGTTCAGTCTTTGTTGCAGTTTTCCATAATTTGCGTTTATTTCGTCGTGTAAACTATAACACAGCATATTGAAATTTAGATAATCTACAATTTCTATGTAAGACATTTCTATCTTAAAAAGTACAAATGAGATTCTACGAACAAAAAGATCATTCTCCTTAACACTACCTAGAACCATCGAACCAAGAAGAGACTCTATGGTTTTGTGTGTTAAATGGAGGTTCAGAATTATCTGTTTGCATAAATCTGTGACGAATTTTAATTGAATTGGAGCTAAAAGTATCACACCTTCCGTCCTGGCCGATCCGTCCCACTGCCAAGCTGACATAGGTACTACGTCTGCCGCCAGGGTTGCACAACAGACACAGCTGAGCGCGGCGATGGCCTGGGGCGCCCACACTGAAAGGTCCACATGTGTTAAATCTAGTACATATATATATATATCTTTATAGTAACTTACATTCTATTTTCAATACATTATTTCTTATACATTAAATTTACTCCCGTTACATTACCGGGGCCTTAAGTTATACGTTCGCTTCATTTTAGGCTTGGTGATCGTTTTTACTCCTTTGTCAGCTTCTATCTCTACTTCATCGGGTTTTATTTGTATCGCATGTCTGGCAATTAATTTGTCCGGATGGATCACGTATGTCTCCGTTGATCTTACTTTTCGTATTTTTATCCGGTTTCCTTGTTTGTCCGCGACAACGAACGGTCCTGTTATTGGCATATCTAGTTTTCGATGACTAACTTGTTTTTTCAGATTAGCATATACACGACTGCCTACCGTTATATCTTTGTTTGTTCGATTTTGATTAGTATTTTGCGTCACGGTTGCCTGAATTTTCTCCAGATGCTTTTTACAATGTTCCCGAATCTGCGTAACTCGCCTTAGTCTAATAGCTAGATCATCTTCACCGTAATCTAGACGCGGCGGTACCAACGACTCTGTCGGGCTGTCGAACCCAAATAACGCAAAGAAAGGTGTTTCTCCTAACGAAGCGTTATAACTGTTATTGATTGCTAATTGAATGACTGGCATTAGTTCGTCCCAGTCGTTTACTGCTAGCGTGTTCGTATATATCCTAAGCAATTTTGTCGTCTCCCTATTTATTCGTTCTGCTAAACCTTGAGACTGAGGATGATACGGAACTATTTCCTTCTTCTTGATGTTATAATACTGGCAGAATTTTGCCATTTTTTCTCCTACATATTCAGGTGCATTGTCGCTTAGCAATACCTCGAATGATCCATATTGCGCTATCACCATCCTCAGGGCTTCTAGAATACTGTCTACTTCTTTATTTGGGATTGGCCATAAGACCGTATACCTTGTGCAGTAATCTCTAAGTGATATTATATACCTATTACCCTTCTCCGTGATTGGTAACGGTCCGAGGATATCTGTTGTGACCGCTGAGAACGGTTTTCCTGGAATGGGATATTCACCTTGCGGTATGGGTTTCGGGGTGGTTTTCGCTCTCAAGCACGGCTCGCATTGCGCGATAAACCCCTCTATTAGATTAGTTTCCTGTTTGTTGTAGAAACTTTTCCGGAACGTCTTCATGGTCCTTCTTTGTCCCTTATGCCCCGCGGTTGTATCGTTATGTACTATACTGAAAGCTTTGTGCATTAGATTGTCGGGTATATACGGTACTAGATAAGTATCTGTTAAATGGTGTGCTCGCGTAATTTTACGGACAACGTAAATTATATCTCTTAGTATTTTATACCGCTCTATCTTACCCGTTGGGTCTATTCTGGTTTCTTTCATGTCTTTTCTTATCCTTTGACATTGTAGATCCTTTTTCTGTCCCTTTCGTAGTTCTAATTCCGTCCAGCTTACCTTAGGTGGTAGGTATGATTGTAACCCTCCTTCCTCTTGGTCACTGGTTTCGGTTTCCCCGTTCTGGGTTTCTGGTTCCCCGTTCTGGGTTTCTGTTTTCCCGTTCTGGGTTTCTGTTTTCCCGTTCTGGGTTTCTGTTTTCCCGTTCTGGGTTTCTTCCAATGCATTCACTTTCTCAATCAGTTTTTCATCCAGCGATAACGGTACATCCTCACATTGTTTCTCGATCTCTACTAGTCTTGATAATACATCTGCAAACAGGTTTTCCTTACCCGGTAGGTATTTTAACTGTATCTTATACTCTTGAGCTAAGAGCATCCAACGGTTAATTGCGTGATCCTTCGTTGTTTTGTGGATGATGTTTACCAACGGCTTATGGTCACTGTAAACAGTGACGTTGTAGTGGAGTATCAGTGTCCTGAACTGCTCCAACGCAAAAATCAGTGCTAAGGCCTCTCTTTTGGTGGTGGAGTACTGCCTTTGAGCGCTGTTGAGACTCTTCGATACAAAGGAAATAGGGTGCAGTATCCCCTGTTTGGTTTGCATCAAAACCGCACCTAGACCCCTGTCCGAAGCATCGGTGAAGAGGAACCAGTCTTTTCCGAAGTCAGGAAAAGCTAATACAGGTGGAGAACATAGTTTCTCCTTCAGCGTATCTACTGCCTTCTTTTCTTCCTCTCCCCATTTAAACTTTACTCCCTTCTTAAGGAGCTGATACAAAGGGTCTGCTATTTGTGCGAACTGTCGCACGAAACGCCTGTAGTAATTGGTTGCTCCAAGGAATGACTGGACGGTTTTCCTTGAAGTTGGGTAGGGTAGATTTTTCACGCTTCTGATCCTTTCTTCATTCATCTTAAGACCGTCTCGATTTATAGTGTATCCCAGGAATTTGACTTCTGTCGTGAAGAAATCACATTTCTTTACTTTAATCTTTAGGTTAACTTCTGCCAACCTTTGTAGTACCTCTTCTAATTTTGATAAATGCGACTCTTCGTCTTCCGAGAAGACCAGGATATCGTCCATATACGACAGACATTCCACTCCGATCACTTCATACAGCGCCTCGTTGATCACTCTACTGAAGAACCCGGGTGCCGTGGACAAGCCAAACGGCATACGGGCATACTCATACTTAGAGTTACCAACAGTAAAGGCGGTCTTGTATTGATCTCTCGGACAGATTGAAATCTGGTTGTAGGCACTAGCCAAATCAAGAGAAGACATGAACGTCGTATGTTTTATGGACGATATAATTTCTGATATTTTGGGAATTGGGAATTTTAAGGGTACAAGTTTTTTGTTCAATTCCCTGTAGTCAAGACAGGGTCTTATGCTTCCATCGGGCTTTTTTACGATCAACATCGGTGCGTTGTAGTTGCTCTTCGACTTGTGAATTATCTTCTCCTTTAATAATTTCTTGATTTCCTTGTTGAGTGGTTCCTGTTCTGCCACTGGTATCTGATAAGGTCTTTTGTTGACTATCTCGTCATCCGTAAGTGGAAGTTGCAGTTGCTCTCCTAGGTAATGGCCTAGAGGCTCTCCTTCCTGCCAACATACCTGTCGGTAGGTGTTGAGTAGCTTCAGCACCCTCGACTTCATCTCCTTATTTGGACATCTTATGTCTTCCATCCTTAAAGGTGGCAGCTCCTGTTGTCCTTCTCTCTCCGGTTGACCTACGTCCTTTGACGTTAGTTGATTTATGTTTTCTGAACTTACCACTTCTGCTGTGGATAGCAGCGATCCTTGTTTCCAGACGACATCGTGATCTACTAAGTTAGCTACACTTATCACAATTTTATTTCCTTCCACCTGCGTCACCGTGTTGGCAATTACCAGTCCGGTCCTGGTTTGACGATGGTGGACCAGGATCTCCTGTTGATCCCGTAGTCCTTTTGCTGCAATATGGCAGGTGAGGGTATTCACCGAATTAGCCGGAATTTTAAGAGTTTCCTTGAGATGTATGTTCCTGGGTGTTTCTAATATCCCTCTATCTTCTCTGTTTTCCTCGATTACATTTATTTTGGCATGAGTTTCTCCATATTCAAATTCAGTAGATAAAATCTGCATGCTCATTTGGGTTAGCTGAGGTTCTTTTCCTTGACTTTCCCCTTTATTCGTAAAGTTTATCTTCTGTTCTGGGAAATTTAATATAGTATGCTGTAACACGTTCATTCCAAGTAGGATCTGAAATTTGAGGTCTCTGTTATTCTTGAAGACAAGGAATTCCCCTAGAAATTGTCCCCCTGGAGTTTTTATTACTAACTCCAACTTTCCTTTAATTGGGATTTCTTTACTTTGAGCGTCTAACACTCTTCTATTTTGTGGTTTCAATTTAATTCCTTTACCCATTTTATCTATCAATTTCTCGCTGAGAAGGCTTATTGTTGCGCCGGTATCTATAATTCCTTTTCGTTTTTGTCCGTTAAAGATAATTCTTACTGTGGGACTATGCCTCCTTCCGGCGTCTTGTGCTCCTCTTAGTCATTCGCTCTCGTCTGACTCTATATGGTCAGGTGAGTCTTCTTCTTGTACTTGGTTTATTTGCTCCAGTTTCCTATCATTATACCGATATTGTTGGGGCTTGTTCCCGGACCTTGTCCGACATTGTTTCTTTGTGTGGCCTCTGCGACCGCATTGTCCGCAGTTAGCGCGACATTTTTCTTCCTCATGATTGTTCCTCCCACAGTTGTAGCAGTAAGGTACTCCATCCTTCCGCCTTTTCCTGCAGTCTTTTATTTGATGACCTTTCTTGTTGCAGTAATTACAATTGTTTACTTTGTTGTTTTTGGCTTTGCAGTCGCGGGCCCAATGACCTGATCTCCCACAGTAGAAACAATTCTGTTCTCCACGGTTGGATCTCTTGGGTTCCGCTTGCATTGCGTACAGCACTTCTGAGGTAGCTACAGGCGTCCTTTTTCTTCGATTCGCCTCCTGCGTAGCGTCTTCCTTCTTTGACCAATTTATCGCTTCCGCCATTAGAGTGGTGGAAGTGGTATCTGGAGTAATCTTCGCTACTTTTTTGTATACAGGTTCTGGAAGGTGCACAGACATGACTAGGTGCATGAGAAGGTTCTGAAGGATCTCTCCCAGCCCAATTTGAGGTGCTCTCCCTTCTATCGTGGTTGGTTCCTCTTCTCCAGCTGGTGGTTCCTCTGGTCCTTCGGGTTCCGACTCATCTTGCGGTTCTGGAGGTTGTGGTGGTGATCTTGCTGACGTTGACGCCTCCGGTGTTGTCGCCCTGGTCAGTCTGATGTCCACATCTGGATCCTCCTCATCGCTTCCTCCTTCATCATCCTGAGGCGGTGGCCCCCCGGGTCTGGCTCTTCTCTCCCTAGCTAATATTCGCGGCTCTGCTACTACACTATGGGCTCCTATACGGAGGGCGCGCATTTTATTATTACAAAGATATGCGTCTACTACCGAGCGACTCTGGGCTTGTAACTGCGCTATATCTGTAACGGAATTTTCAAGCCCGTTTTTTAGCAACGCAGCTGCGGCAACCTTTAGATCGGAGGTTGCAAAACACGGGTATATTTTCAACAAGTCACTACATAATTGTCTATAAGAGATCGGTTTTCCCGCATAAGAAGCGATATACTTTCTTGCGTCGCCAACATTCGGGTCAATTAGCGAATTTAAGATTCGCACTTTCTGACCATCCTCTTGGATGTTGTGTAGGGCAATGTGCCCATCAACAGCGCGTAGGAAGTTACGAATATCTATGGTCTGCCCAGATCCCGGAGCTTCACCACTACATGGAAGTCCTGAGAACCTAGGTAGTCCATCTAAGATAGTAACTTGACGCAGCTGTTGCATATTGCCGTATTTTATTTCTAAAACACTCGATCCAGTACACTTTTATTAAATTAATTATATCACGAGTTCTTAGTGTGCGCTCTTTATTTCGATATTGAATCCTTGATTTCTGACGCATTAATTGCCTGACACCGACACTTGCATTTACTACTATTTGACACAATATTC
Source organism: Caprella mutica (assembly GCA_947561585.1). Taxonomy (NCBI): domain Eukaryota; kingdom Metazoa; phylum Arthropoda; class Malacostraca; order Amphipoda; family Caprellidae; genus Caprella; species Caprella mutica. The sequence goes on from CANNZV010000707.1 coordinate 215,262, forward strand.
TACCATGTACAATAATATAACAATATACTCTTATAATGTAACTACAATAAACACAATTATTCCTGTGCTCTGCTTCCTTGGTAAATATTTGTCTAAGGTGACGGGTACTCACTTGTTGCCTTGTTCAGTTTGATACCTTACTTCAACAAGTCTATTCGACGACTGACTCCGCTGCTTCTCTCCCAGATATCCTGACGGTGACCTCGCCTTGTTATTGTGTTGTCTCCTGTGAGGTTATTGCACTGGCTCCAAGCTCTCACGTGCTCTTCTCTGCTGGACTGGTTGGTTCTCTTGAACTGAACAGTACTGGCTCCAAGCTCTTACGCACACAATCCGTTGATTTAGTCAGCTCTTTTTGATCGTCAGTATACTGGCCCCTGGCTCTTACGTACACCACCTGTTAATCTAGTCAGCTCTCTTGAACGTCACTGTACTGGCTCCCAGCTCTTACGTATTTAGAATTTGACGAGCAGGTATTTTAACCTTTGAGTAACTGACCTATGTTCTTCCTAGTGTGTTCTCTCTTTTAGCTGAACACGTATTTCTTAGCCCAGCCTTTCAATAAAGCTGGTCCAGATCTCACGATCTCTCTTGATGGACTTATAATACGTATTAGGACCCAATCCTCACGGATTTACTTGCAGATCCGTTCCGTATAAGGCTAAGGTACGGTTCACTATGTTATTTGTCCGGTAGGTTTCTAAATTCTTACCGGTATCACCTCTTCTGTCGGGTGATGTTGTAACAGATCTCCCTGTAGATCTTGCTAACTGTTTCCGTGAGTTGAGTGCTAAGCTGCAGAGTCCACTGCCTTAGCTGCACTCTCTAGTCTCCCACTCAAAATGTTGTAGTGGTTCGGCGCGTTAAAACGACACTATATTAATACGGAGTTTTATTTCACCTCTTAACTCTTGACTCTTATTTGTTATTTTCTCCCAGATATCTTCTCTCTCAATCTATGTTAACCGATAACTATCATCAGGCCCCACGTTGGGCGCCAGTGATAGAATTCTTTATTCTAGTTCTATAGGTTCTTTGCCTAAGGTAACTTGCAGAAGTATACTACAAGTTTCTTTAGTCTTAGGGCCTGAAGAGCCTTATGGTTGAACAGTTTAATAATTGAGATAAGAGAGTAGATAAATGGGGATAATAAAACTCTTGTAAGAAACGAAACATTCACTATTCAATACTGTCGATAAAATTTAGTACAACAAATTTCGAGTCTAAGTAAGAGTTGAGACGAGGGAATTTCTCACGAGAGAACTTGGTCACAACTAGGAATCCGATTTCACACTCCTCTTCTAGTTAGGTGATAGATCCTTATATACCTTAACTACTCTCCAACCTTCTAGGTACAAGGTTAGGGTACGTCAAGGTTTTGAGTTAACTTTCATTGTGTTAGTACGGATACCACTAATTGCTTTGTTGTTCTAGCGAAAATTCTTGCAGGAAATTAGATGAATTCTTGCAGGTAATTAGAGGTTTCATTGTGTTAGCAACTAATTACTACTAATTGTCTTGTTTTTCTCGCCTAAACTCTAGCAGGTAATTAGAGGTAATTAGACACTCGCTATCATAAAAACATTTTGTTAACATTTACTGGTATTACTGGTAGTGAAAGTAATATCTACTATTATATCTACGTGAAGTTCTATTATCTACTTTAAAGCTGAAGCTTGGTGAAGCTGGTTGTTACAATGTGAATTTACTCAGCGGTGGGTTAATACGCGGAGAACCTGTTAATGATGACATTGTATTTCATTAATATTATTGTTCATTTATTGTGTTATTGTTTTTCCTTTATTTTGTTATTGTTTTTCATTTATTTGGTTATTGTTTTTCATTTATTGTGTTATAGTTATTAATTTATTTTGTTATTGTTTTTCATTTATTTTGTTATTGTTTTTCATTTATTGTGTTATAGTTATTAATTTATTTTGTTATTTTTTTCCTTTATTTTGTTATTGTTTTTCATTTATTGTGTTATAGTTATTAATTTATTTTGTTATTGTTTTTCATTTATTTTGTTATTATTTTTCAGCCCCCAGGGGCTCTATCCTGAAGCTGTCTGTGGTGAATGGAAGAGAAGGGGGGTGGCGTCCCTTGGGCCCCAAACTGTTGTAAATTGGATTATGGCTTGTCTTTTTTCATTTTTACCATGTTTATCATTTTTTTAACGCTACTTGCAGTTTTAGAGGATATCGCTAGGGTTATGCTCTTCAACTACGAGGTCTTAGATTTTTGTGTTAGGTAGGCTCGTAGGCTTCATTTACTGTCACCTCTTCATTTTCCTCTTCCATCTGTGAGTGCAGCCTCCGGTGCTTGTGTCCCGTTTCGTCACATTCCTTGGTAGGTGACTGCATTCACGGAGTAGCTTTTCTGCATCCATGAGCATTGTCACTGACGGTGGTAAGTGACTTTGTTCATGGAGCCACTTTCCTTTCTGACTGTTTCTTCCAGTCCCTTGTATTTAATTTCCTTTTGACGTCAGCGATATGGCCTTTGGTTCCGAAGCAGACGTTAAACTCCTACTAAATTAATTAATTAATTTGCTATAATACTTATTATTTGTAAATGATTGTAAAGAAATTGTAAATGTAAAGAAATTACCTTGTAGCCATAGTTTTATTAAAATTTTATTGTTATACTGCAGGTATTATAGATACCAATAAAATTATAATTATTAGCTTATATATTTTTTTCTAATTTGATCGAAGATGTGAAACCGACCGATAATTCGTAATGTACCTTATCTAGAGTTTTTGAACAAAAAATTCTATTAACTATTTCCATTACCCCCATCAGCTGGATTGTGGTCAGTACTCACTCTGGGTCTTGCCTCCGGATCATCCACTGCATCGGTGACGGAGGCGGCAGTGAAGGCCGACCAAACCACTGCCTTACCCATCACCAAAAACCTACCCCCCTCCCCTCTTGCGGACATGAGTGTGTTGCTGATGCTGGTGCTCACCACTCACAGTGCTGATAGCAATGTCTTTAGGGACGCTCTTTTTAGTGCCAAGAATACCACCGGTAAGGATAATGGTAGAGAATTAGGGTAGCTACCAGTGTTTAAGTTTCAAAGGGCTATAGCTAGATACACCTGATTTGTATTTTAAAATTATATTCTACATTTCGTAGTTTACTCTGTATATGAAGTAGCTTTTCTGCATCCATGAGCATCTTCATCATAGGTAACATTTTCATGAAGCCACTTTCCTTTCTGACTGTCTCTTCCAATCCCTTGTATTTAATTTCCTTTTGACGTCAGCGCCATAGTTAACGATAAGGCTGAAGCAGACGTTAAATCCTTTTCAAAATAATTTTGTAAAGCTATTTAAATAATAACATCTCTCTGTAGGTGAGCCATGTGTCTCAGGAGACAGTGTCTCAGTGCAGTACTCCAGTCTCCACAAGGCGCTCACTCAGGGACTTCACACCGAACAGACTACCCTCTTACTCTACCTCATAATGCACAACAGTAAAAATTTCAGGTAAATTTGCTCTAGGTAGCTACAGTAAGTTACGAGGTATTTGACAGTTTCACATTTCCGATCATATAGGAAATGTTTATGTAGTTTAGCATTGTAACTCCTTATTTTAAATATCAGTCATCATGGCGACTAATTGAAATAACGAGTTAACATGTTAAATTATATATTTTTTTCTCATATGATCGAAAATGTGGATCAGTCCAATAACTCAGAACTCACCCTACAATAAGAAACTTTAAGATGTAGCTAATCTTGAGACCATTTCTAATTCTTGATGGACAGTCAATTTTATTATATTGTAGCTAAGGTAATTTTTATTGTTATTTATCATTTTTTACTTAGCTAGCTACTCTTTTTATTTCTTTATTTCATAGCTGATTTATTAATATTAATTGTTATTAAATCCTCAGGTCTTACCTGCTGAGTCTGAGTGACATTGAGGTGGTGGTGGTACCCCTGCTTCAAACCCTCCACTTCGCCCCCAAACTCTCCTCACACCATGTTTACATGGCCCTTATCATCCTCCTGATGTTATCTGAAGATAACTCCTTCAATGCTGCTCTGCACGAAGTCGTGAGTCTGTAATTCTTATTGAAGAATTTAATCATTCCAGGTCCTGAAATGAGGCCCTGGGCAGTGTGGCTCAAAGTAGGTTTATAGTTATACAGAGTGGCCCAAAAGTAGGTTTATAGTTATACAGTGTGGCCCAAAAGTAGGTTTATAGTTATACAGTGTGGCCCAAAAGTAGGTTTATAGTTATACAGAGTGGCCCAAAAGTAGGTTTATAGTTATACAGTGTGGCCCAAAAGTAGGTTTATAGTTATACAGAGTGGCCCAAAAGTAGGTTTATAGTTATACAGTGTGGCCCAAAAGTAGGTTTATAGTTATACAGAGTGGCCCAAAAGTAGGTTTATAGTTATACAGAGTGGCCCAAAAGTAGGTTTACATTTCTCGACTGTACATTGTTGTTTTTTCTTTGCAGTCCCTCCCCTCCGTGTCTTGGTACTCCGATAGACCCCTGTACAACATATCACGTGGAGACCTGCTCATTTTGGTGCTCATACGCACCATCACCTTCAACATGACTAAGATGAGGGTGAGCAACTGGGAGAATGAGTTACAACCACAGTATACAGACTGTAGCTAGTGTCTAAAGTTCAAACAAATCTCTAGAATAGTATTAGTAATTTATTTAGCTACATTACAAATAAATTCTTCAACAGTATAATAAATCGATTTTCTATTATTTCATGCACTTCATTCGACAGGATCGTTACCTCCACTCCAACTGTCTGGCGGCTCTTGCCAACATGTCCTCTCAGTTCCGATCCATTCATCCTTATGTGTGTCAGAGAATAATGGGACTGCTGGAGACACTGTCCAAGAAACACTCTAAAATACTCTCAGCCATCAAACAGAGGTAACTGCTATTCCCTCTTTGAGGGAGATTCAGCATGATCTAGAGAACACTAGTTATAGAAACACTAGTTATCGAACTATTATATATAAACATTTAGTTCTGAAACGCTTGTTATCAAACTATAATAATAATAACTAGAACGGGCACTCGTGGAGCCGAACTTTAGCGAGTACCTTCAACGCCGCTCCAATTGATTTTGACCTTTTTTGTGATCTTGACCTTTTCGTGATCTTGACCTTTTCGTGATCTTGACCTTTTCGTGATCTTGACCTTTTCGTGATCTTGACCTTTTCGTGATCTTGACCTTTTCGTGATCTTGACCTCTCACTCGATTGCTCACAAAATCTAATCAAATGGTTCCTGGCTAATGACTAATCGTCCCACCAATTTCAGGCAATTAGGTTGAATACTTCTTGAGTTAGTTTGCTATGCAAATAACAAGGTTAACATTAATTTATGTTAACAAGATTATAAATAAATATATGCCGATCAAAACATAATATTCTGCAATTTTGCAAGGGTAATAATAATATCTTCTGGTCAATATCAGCATAATATTTACATGGAATGTCAGAAATGTTAGCATGTATTCATTTGTAATCTTGTTACTCGCATAACTCAAAAAGTATTCAACCAAATTACCTGAAATTTGGTGGGACGATTGGTCATTATCTAGGAACCATTTTATTAGATTTTGGGAGCGATCGGGTGAAACGGCAAGGTGATTTATAACCCAAGAATTATTGGATGGTAAAGGTATGCGCTCTATGATCGCCGTCATCTAGTTTTCTACTGTACTTAGGTTTTCAAATTATAGTATCAATTTCATTAAAAAATTGCCCATGATATCATTTATTCAATCGAAGTTAAATAATAATTATGTAATATTTTTCTTGTATGATGTAAAATTTGGAACCATCTGATAATTCTCTGAAGTTACCTTAACGTAATAATTTTTTTATTTTCAGGAGTGGTCAGACTAGCAATGGCTGCTCTGTTGGTCTCAGTGGCTACGCTGACGCAGAGGAAGAACTCGTAAGTTTTTTTTTAGACAATAAGAACACTCAAGTTAAAAAAATAAAAAAAGACAATCAGAACACTTAAAGTTTTAAAAAAATTGAGAAGACAATCTGAACTCTTAATGCCACTTTTCACTCGAGGGCGTTTTTCTCATGCTGCAGCAAATGAATTTGTGCATGAAAAACGGTACGACTTAATAAACGTAGGTGTTTTGTATGATTGGGCGTTTTTTCATGCTGCGTTTTTGTTGTTTAAAACGCCCAGGTAGAATAGGCTTTAGTTGTGAACCGATTCAATTTTTTATTGTCATTGGGAAGTGGTATAAATTTTTTATTTAGCGAATTTTTCTTGTAATAATGGGAAATAGATATAGTTTATTAAAATTTACGTCAGGCACTGTAAAAGGCTGTACACACGTATGTTTTTTCAAGTTTTTCCACCAGACTTTAAAAACCCTACGTGTGTACGGCCCTTAACAGGGTAGTTGTTGAACTTGATACCATATATTATCTATTTCATTGAAAAAAATGTAAATGTTAATTTCTTAATATCCTTTCAAACCTTGCATCCTGTAATAGCAATATTGTCTTCATTCTCCGTTATCTGGTCCCTTTGATTGTTACAAAAACATTGGAATTGAATTTTAAGTCTACGTTTAGGTTGAATTTTCTTTCGAATATTGTTTCATAATGGGTAGCTACCTAATATAGTTTCGAAACAAAAGTGAGCAAAAAATTAATTTCTTTTTGATGGTTTTGAGAAAACAATTATCCTTCAAAAAAGAGCTATATGAAATTCAGACAATAGTTTCAGGTTCTCATTTCCTAAATTTGAAAAAGAATTATATACTTAAATTTTTAATTTTTTTTTGTATTTTCTTAAAATAAATTTTCAAATTTTTCAATTAATTTTTTCTCCATACAGTTATCAGATCTGAGTGTTATAGAGGAGGTACTGAGGATGGTGCTGGAGATTCTGAACTCCACCCTCACCCACCAAATGAACCACAACCCCCACCTCCTGTACACTCTGCTGTACAAGAGGCAGGTCTTCTTGCCTTTCTCCACACAGCCTAACTTCTCTGACGTCTGCATGAACATCGACGTGGTGCTTAACTACCTCATGAACAAACTGGAGAAGACCACCAGTGACCCGTCTGTGTCTGACGTGCAGGTACAGATAAAAAAATAACAGCCAAATATATAACTGATAAAAAAATAACAGCCAAATAAATAACTGATAAAAAAATAACTGTTTAAAAAATAATAGTTAAAAAAATAATAATTAAAAAAAATAATAATTAAAAAAGTAGCTAATAGCTAAAAGAGTAATAGCTAAATAAATGAAGAAAAAATTATGGCTGTACTGATGCCATAATTATTACCGATACTGTTACTTGGTATTGATAGTCTGCCAATACCGATACCTAAAAAATGCAAATAGAACAAGTACCGATATCGGTAGAGCCCTAAAAAATATAGGACAGTTTCTATAACTGTTTTTGCCTTATAAGTGACAAAATATGATAATTTACTAGTAAAGAGACACAGAATAGCTCTATCTCATAATCATAACCTAAATCTAAGAAACCTGTCTATAAACATCTTGGATATTAAAAATAATGATATATATACTCAATAATTAATTTAATTTACTCAAATTAAGTCAGTTTAAATTAATCATACCATCGTACATAGAATTTAAATTTACCAGTTGCTACCTAAACAATATCATAATGGTAACATTTGTAATAAAGGAACAAGATATTATTTTTTGAAGTTACGACTTTAATGAGATTAATTACCGATTTTATTGTGTGTTCTAACATTATTGAAATCACAGAGATATGTCCCAATGCACATTCTTTGCTTTCATTTGGTATTTCAGGAGGTAATAGAACAAGGAGTTCTGCAACTTCCCAAGGAAAGACTGCGCAAGTTCCCCGAGCTGAAGTTCAAGTACGTAGAGGAGAGTTCACCGGAAGAGTTCTTCATTCCTTACGTGTGGACGCTAGTGTACCAATCCTCTGGCCTGCACTGGCATTCTAAAGACATTGCCCTGTTTGACCCTACTGAACAGGAGACTTGAATCGGGACCGGGGAGCCGTAAGAGTGGAGACCTGGAATCCACTTGAATGGGGAACTGGAATCCACTTGAATGGGGAACTGGGAGCCGTAAGAGTGAAGACCTGGAATCCACTTGAATGGGGAACTGGGAGCCACTTGAATGGGGAACTGGGAGCCACTTGAATGGGTATCTGGGTCCAATTAAATGGGTATCTGAGATCCACTTAAATGGGTATCTGGGATTCACTTGAATGGGTATCTGGGAGCCACTTGAATGGTGACCTGGGAGTCAGTCGTTTGATTGGTGACCTGGGAGCCGCTTGAATGGTGACCTGGGAGCCGCTTGAATGGTGACCTGGGAGCCGCTTGAATGGTGACCTGGGAGCCGCTTAAATGGGAACCTGAGAACCGTATGGGTGGGAATCTGGGACACGTATGGGTGGTGGAAATCTGGGAGTCGCTTAAATGGGAATCTTGGAGCCGCTTGGATGCACTGTAGGGTATACCATCACACTGGTATACCACTAACCACCTAAACACTCTCAGCAATCGGAAAGTTTGCTTTAACATCTGTCATGAAATTATCTGTTATTTTCAAATTTCAATTTAGTGACATTTTACTTTCCGAGAACGTCACTGTAGGTATCAGTCAGCCAAAATAAGAACCTTTTTGTATGATTTTATGCTATTTTTTCATCAAGTTGATTTGTAATTTATTTTTTATGAAGCTAGCTAGCACTTCAATCTTCCTATAAACCTCATGATTGGGATTTAAAGGGTTAAATGGTAACATATAGGGTTGTGACAATATGCTTTTAAAATCATAGATCCCGGAAATATTATAGACTGAAGGAATTAAAGAGTATTGAATGGTTCTACACCGGTGGTATATAGTATTCGATACCATTTCATTTCGTCTGTGATATTCTTAAGATCTATGATTTATGAAGCATATTGTCACAAACCTAATTATATATTGTACCTAATCCTCTGAAATGTTCTATTTTATTCTCTAAATGTCATCTATTCGCAATTGAAAATTTCCTTAAAGTTTCAAGTAGTTTATTTATATAAGAATTTAGAATTATATATTTTTATAAATATTTATTTCACCAATCAGCTGTGTATCTTTGTTTTTTGTTATTTTATAGTTTATATTAATAATATATCACGATTTTTGTTTTAGTAATTTGGTAGGGACTTTAATTTCCCTGGTTTCTTTATCATCACACTGGTTAGGTGTTTTCTATTTCACTTTCTGGTTCTAATGGTTCTGTTATTCATATTATAGTTGGTAAAAGTCCTGTTAATGATGTAGTTATACCTTTAATAAATAGTATGGAAATGCTACCAGTGAATCTGAGTAAAATTATGTGGGAAATTTCATGCCAAGTGAATTTCCTCCTCAGAAAAATTACCAAATTTTTAGAAAAAAATTTCCGATATATTTTTTTTCCGAAAAAAATTTTCCGATTTATTTTTTTTCCATTTTTTTCCCCTTCATTCAACACTACTCCACGGGATAAATTTTCTATTTTCTTTTTCAGTTCCCAAAATCCTCTCCAACTATTTGACTAGTATTCCCTAGCTGGAAATGCATATTCATGCAGCTAGCTACTTATAACTTATTGGTATAATTAATAATAAATTCTACACACACGTGTTAATGTGATCAGATTCTCTAATTTAAGATAATGTTATTTAACAGTTCATCCATATCAATAAAAATGTATCAAGAACACTTGGTCAATTTTTAAAATAGGATAAAGACTCTATCTAACATGTTCAGATTTTTTAGTTAGTCCTATACGGTAAAGGATCTATCCACCACAAAGGTTAGTTAGATCTTTCACCTTATTTACCTTTCTATTCTCATGATTAAACCAGGAAAAAACGATACAAGTGTTACTAATAATAATATAAATTTATTATAACTTATAATTCTTAAATAGAATTCAATTCAAGACAAAAAAAATGAAACCTAACATATTGAAATCTTGGTACATAGGGTAAGTATCGATTTATCGGACATTTCCATATTTTCGGGCACGTAAGAAAAATATTACTTAATAATAATTATGTATATTTTTTGTGTAAAAAAATGTGTAACTGTCCGATAACTCGGAATTTACCCTAAGTTGCTAATCTTTTCCCTCGTCCCCATTGTTTTTTCACTGTATTATTAGTTTATTAGCTCCATGCACAGTTTGTCTTTTACAATACATTAGAAATAGGGTTGTGACAATATGCTTTTAGATCTCAAGAATATCATAAATGAAATGGTATCGAATACTATATACCGCTGGTGTAGAACCATTCAATACTCTTTCATTCTCTACGTCTATGATGTTCTCTATGATTTTCAAAGCATATTGTCACAACCCTAGATACTATTTTAGGCGTCGCAATCGTAAGTCTTTAGTCTATTAGAAAGATGATGTAAATGAAATGTAAAACTTTACCTCTAATTTTCCAAGTTAATAAATTGTGTAATTGTGGTAATGAATTTCATTTATCGGTTATTAGATCAAATGAATTAATGTGTGAAAACATGTTTCAAACAAATTCTAGATGTTTCTAGTTAAACATGTTCTAAACAAGCTCCGATATGTTCCATCAAGTTCAAACGTATTCTACCAATATCTAACATGTTCTTCCTATATCCAACATGTTCTTCCTATATCTAACATGTTCTAGCAATATCTAACATGTTCTACCAATATCTAACATGTTCTAGCAATATCTAACATGTTCTACCAATATCTAACATATTCTACCAATATCTAACATGTTCTTCCTATATCCAACATGTTCTTCCTAAATCCAACATGTTCTTCCTATATCTAACATGTTCTTCCTATATCTAACATGTTCTACCAATATCTAACATGTTCTACCAATATCTAACATATTCTACCAATATCTAACATATTCTACCAATATCTAACATATTCTTCCTATATCCAACATGTTCTTCCTATATCCAACATGTTCTTCCTATATCTAACATGTTCTTCCTATATCTAACATGTTCTTCCTATATCTAACATGTTCTAGCAATATCTAACATGTTCTACCAATATCTAACATGTTCTACCAATATCTAACATGTTCTACCAATATCTAACATGTTCTTCCTATATCCAACATGTTCTTCCTATATCCAAGATGTTCTTCCTATATCTAACATGTTCTAACAATATCTAACATGTTCTACCAATATCTAACATGTTCTACCAATATCTAACATGTTCTACCAATATCTAACATGTTCTACCAATATCTAACATGTTCTACCAATATCTAACATGTTCTACCAATATCTAACATGTTCAACCAATATATAACATGTTCTACCAATATCTAACATGTTCTACCAATATCTAACATGTTCTACCAATATCTAACATGTTCTACCAATATCTAACATGTTCTACCAATATCTAACATGTTCTACCAATATCTAACATGTTCTACCAATATCTAACATGTTCTACCTATATCTAACATGTTCTACCAATATCTAACATGTTCCTCCTATATCTAACATGTTTGATTTTTTTTATAACCAATTCAAACATGTCCAACCAAGTTTCACTAATTTCTTTTGGCTGAAGGGGGAAATACTTCTTTTGTTTTGAAATCCTCTTCTAAACCAACATCGGTTTAGCCAGTGTACTAACAAAATGTTGTTTTTCTTAATAGTGTTTCGTCTGTTACTGTTGTGATGAATGAATCACTCCAGTCTCGCCTATAAGGTTGCCCGGTCTAAGAACTTCCGATCAGTCAGTCCCTCGTTGCCTTGAGAATAAGATCTGAGTTATTTCCACTCCGCCAAGCTTAGAGTGTCAAGTGTAGGGTGTTTGAAATACAAGTGTGTTTACTGTTAACATTATTACTCTATGCTATTAACCTTACTTATTAATATGAAGTAAAGTGATCTATTAGAAAGTAAAGATCCATAGCTAGTAGATTAACGTAAACAGTGATTTATGATTGACCCTAAGAGTATAACCAGTGTAGTGGCTACTTGAAATAGACTAGGCATGTATCACGTAAGAGTGCTTAGTATAGCATTAAAATAGTACTACCCAGCATGGGACGCTCCACACATGTCACCAAGTACTAAATTCCGACCTGAACCCATTATGCCCTGAATTAATTTAAACGTGTAAAAACGAGAATGTTTATGTTATTTGTAATATATAGGTAAAGAAAACTTTTTAAACAAAAAAAGATTTTTTTTTTAATTTGTTAAAAAAAATATCACAATACCGCTTACCTTATGAAAGAGTACACATGTGCTCTAATATATGAAAGAGTACACATGTGCTCTAATATATGAAAGAGTACACATGTGTTCTAATATATGAAAGAGTTTATCCGATCGTTTAAGGAAAATAATTCAAAAAAATGCGCAAAATACATTACTGGAAAGGGACATATATGTCACCATAGGACATAAAAGGTTAACATAATCCCATGAATTAAATAGTTAGAAGGATACTCGCACTTGAAAATCGTGCGAAAGTGTGACGTCACGCGCGCCATTCATGACGTCACCTGGAATACAGATATTCACATCGAAAATATTTGGTTACAGATCTTTATGAAATAACTGTTGATTACTTGGTCAAATATATAATTAAGTACATCTCAAATGTTAATATATAATTATATATAGTACCTAATACTGATATCATTGAATTTTGCTCAGATGATATTCAATAATGATTGGATTTGTGTCGACTACGAACGATTGTATATTCTCCAACAATGATTGAAATTGAAGAACTATAGAGAGTAAATTCTAATATAAAAATGTAGACGAATTAACTTTTTATCACGAAAAAATCAATATGGTGAAATATATAATTAATATTTGTCGGCAGATTTCTTCAATTAAGGAATGAATGAAAATCACAGATCACTAATTACATATTGTTGTTCATAATATATACAAATTAACAAAATGAATAAAAGAAAATAGTAGAGAATAAAGAAGCTAATAGCTGTATTCTGTAAAGCTAGTATTAAGTTACAGAAAAGCTGGTATTGATCTACAGACTCAGTAAACAATACAAGAACTTTGAAATCGTATTCCAAGTGACGTCACCTTCTTTTTCTTTGTCGGTATTTCTGTCGAGTGCGAGTATCCTTCTAACTATTTAATTCATGCCTAATCCCATCCAGGTGAATCGAGCAGTAACCACTCAGTAACCCTTGGATACTCCCAGTTTAAACATGTTCTTACAAGTTTAAACATGTTCCTACAAATTTAAACATGTTCTGACAAGTTTAAACATGTTCTGACAAGTTTAAACATGTTCTGAACAAGTTTAAACATGTTCTGATAAGTTTAAACATGTTCTGACAAGTTTAAACATGTTCTGACCAGTTTGAACAAGTTCTGACCAGTTAAAACATGTTCTGACCAGTTTAAACAAGTTCTGAACAGTTTAAACATGTTCTGACAAGTTAAAATATGTTCTGACAAGTTTAAACATGTTCTGACAAGTTTAAACATGTTCTGACAAGTTTAAACATGTTCTGACCAGTTTAAACAAGTTCTGACCAGTTTAAACATGTTCTGACAAGTTAAAACATGTTCTGGCAAGTTTAAACATGTTCTGACAAGTTTAAACATGTTCTGACAAGTTTAAACATATTCTGACCAGTTTAAACAAGTTATGACCAGTTAAAAACATGTTCTGACAAGTTTAAACATGTTCTGACAAGTTAAAACATGTTCTGACAAGTTTAAACATGTTCTGACAAGTTAAAACATGTTCTGACAAGTTTAAACATGTTCTGACAAGTTTAAACATGTTCTGACCAGTTTGAACAAGTTCTGACCAGTTAAAACATGTTCTGACCAGTTTAAACAAGTTCTGAACAGTTTAAACATGTTCTGACAAGTTAAAATATGTTCTGACAAGTTTAAACATGTTCTGACAAGTTAAAACATGTTCTGACAAGTTTAAACATGTTCTGACAAGTTTAAACATGTTCTGACAAGTTTAAACATGTTCTGACAAGTTAAAACATGTTCTGACAAGTTTAAACATGTTCTGACAAGTTTAAACATGTTCTGACAAGTTTAAACATGTTCTGACAAGTTTAAACATGTTCTGACAAGTTTAAACATGTTCTGAAATATTCGAGAAATAAATCTTTCTTTCTTGTGTCATTCCCCTAATATCCCAGGAACAATGCTCTCTTGCCAAGGTAATGGTTACTGTTAAGAGGCAAAACTAATTACGAAAAATTCTTTCTTTCTGTTGATAGGAACAATAATTCAAAGAAAGCCCTTTAAGGCAACCGTTGTCAGCTTTTCTTGTCTGTCATAACAAATGAAATTGGAAAAGTGGTAATAATAATAGAATAATAAGCAGAAATTAGTATTATTTTTCTGTACCTTTAATATTGTCTAACAGGGATGCAATATTGTCTATCAAGGATGCAATATTGTCTAACAAGGATGCAATATTGTCTTTTCACCAAAAAAGAATAATACAAAGAAGATTGTCTTGATATTAACATTAGGTACTTAGAGGGTAAGTTCTGAGTTATCGGACAGTTTCACATTTTCGATCATGTAAGAAAGAAGTACAAAATTATTGTTATTTAATTATTATCTCAATTGGTATCCATGATACCCACACATTAACATAAAATTACTATAAATAATTGTATACTTTCTTCTTATGTGATCGAAATTGTGGAACCATCTATCAACTCGTAACTCACCCTACATTATATAAAACAGGTGACAATATAAATTTATTATAAAGTTTTTACAAAATAAAATAATCGTTATAATATATAAAATCAATTAAACCTCACAATAATATCACAAATATTATGAATAATTATCTCAATCTTTCAGCCGTACAACCCTGGTAATGATATCAATGATGTATTTTCTTATATGTTTGCTTTAGATTTTAAATTAACAATACCTGTGTACCTCATTAAAGCTCCAAGCAGCATTTTAATTTACAAATGTAATTATCTCGCAAGATAAGAAAAATTGACTCTAACGATCCCCTCCACATCGATAAAAATCAATAACTTGTGATAATGATACTGTAATCTATACGAATGATTATATACTTTTTATGACATTTTTGAGATTTTCGATATCAATAATTATAATATTTAAAAGAAAACTATGATATATTTACCATGATTAATATTCTTTAGCGATACGATGATATTTATTTGAATTTTATTTAGATCAATGTCCTTTAATTTTTAACATCAGTAATTGTTTTACATTAAAATGCTACCATTGTCACCCATCACTAATTGTTTTACATTAAAATGCTACCATTCACACCCCATCACTAAATTTTTTAATATAAAATGCTACCATTCACACCCCATCACTAAATGTTTTACATTAAAATGCTACCATTGTCACCCCATCACTAAATGTTTTACAATAAAATGCTACCATTCACACCCATCACTAATGTTTTACAATAAAATGCTACCATTCACACCCATCACTAAATTTTTTAATATAAAATGCTACCATTCACACCCATCACTAAATGTTTTACATTAAAATGCTACCATTCACACCCATCACTAAATGTTTTACAATAAAATGCTACCATTCACACCCATCACTAAATGTTTTACAATAAAATGCTACCTCACCTTCACACCCATCACTAAATGTTTTACAATAAAAATCCTACCATTCACACCCATCACTAAATGTTTTACAACAAAATGCTACCATTCTCACCCATCACTAAATGTTTTACAGTAGCTTTTGTAGAGTCTTAACTTTCCCAAACAATGTTCGTAGCGTCGATGTGTACCTTTAAGTTGCACATTAATAAAACAAGCTGTAATAGGATTACCTTCACGTGGGAGTAGCACTAGCATCTATATTTAAAGCAAACCTGAAGGTCAATTAATATCGTATCGGCCTAACGTGTTTTGTAGGAGAGAATCTAAACATTGGGCCTAGAAATCAGTGCTAGATTGCGTGGTGAAACCAAGGCAACTATCCACCTTTATGAGTTAACTAAAGAGATGATAGAAAAGAGAGTGAAATGATAGAAAAGAGAGTGAAATGATAGAAAAGGACTGAAATGATAGAAAAGAGAGTGAAATGATAGAAAAGAGAGTGAAATGATAGAAAAGGACTGAAATGATAGAAAAGAGAGTGAAATGATAGAAAAGGACTGAAATGATAGAAAAGAGAGTGAAATGATAGAAAAGAGAGTGAAATGATAGAAAAGGACTGAAATGATAGAAAAGGACTGAAATGATAGAAAAGGACTGAAATGATAGAAAAGGACTGAAATGATAGAAAAGGACTGAAATGATAGAAAAGAGAGTGAAATGATATAAAAGGACTTAAATGATAGAAAAGAGAGAGAAATGATAGAAAAGAGAGTGAAATGATAGAAAAGGACTGAAATGATAGAAAAGAGAGTGAAATGATAGAAAAGAGAGTGAAATGATAGAAAGGACTGAAATGATAGAAAAGAGACTGAAATGATAGAAAAGGACTGAAATGATAGAAAAGGACTGAAATGATAGAAAAGAGAGTGAAATGATAGAAAAGGACTTAAATGATAGAAAAGAGAGAGAAATGATAGAAAAGGACTGAAATGATAGAAAAGAGAGTGAAATGATAGAAAGAGAGTGAAATGATAGAAAAGGACTGAAATGATAGAAAAGAGAGTGAAAATGATAGAAAAGAGAGTGAAATGATAGAAAAGGACTGAAATGATAGAAAAGAGAGTGAAATGATAGAAAAGAGAGTGAAATGATAGAAAAGGACTGAAATGATAGAAAAGGACTGAAATGATAGAAAAGGACTGAAATGATAGAAAGGACTGAAATGATAGAAAAGAGAGTGAAATGATAGAAAAGGACTTAAATGATAGAAAAGAGAGAGAAATGATAGAAAAGAGAGTGAAATGATTGAAAAGGACTGAAATGATAGAAAAGGGACTGAAATGATAGAAAAGAGAGTGAAATGATAGAAAAAGAGTGAAATGATAGAAAAGGACTGAAATGATAGAAAAGAGAGTGAAATGATAGAAAAGAGAGTAAAATGATAGAAAAGGACTGAAATGATAGAAAAGAGAGTGAAATGATAGAAAAGGACTGAAATGATAGAAAAGAGAGTGAAATGATAGAAAAGAGAGTGAAATGATAGAAAAGGACTGAAATGATAGAAAAGAGAGTGAAATGATAGAAAAGAGAGTGAAATGATAGAAAAGGACTGAAATGATAGAAAAGGACTGAAATGATAGAAAAGGACTGAAATGATAGAAAAGGACTGAAATGATAGAAAAGAGAGTGAAATGATAGAAAAGGACTTAAATGATAGAAAAGAGAGAGAAATGATAGAAAAGAGAGTGAAATGATTGAAAAGGACTGAAATGATAGAAAAGGACTGAAATGATAGAAAAGAGAGTGAAATGATAGAAAAGAGAGTGAAATGATAGAAAAGGACTTGAAATGATAGAAAAGAGAGTGAAATGATAGAAAAGGAGAGTGAAATGATAGAAAAGGACTGAAATGATAGAAAAGGACTGAAATGATAGAAAAGGACTGAAATGATAGAAAAGGACTGAAATGATAGAAAGAGAGTGAAATGATAGAAAATGACTGAAATGATAGAAAGAGAGTGAAATGATAGAAAAGAGAGTGAAATGATAGAAAAGGACTGAAATGATAGAAAAGGACTGAAATGATAGAAAAGAGAGTGAAATGATAGAAGATGACTGAAATGATAGAAAAGAGAGTGAAATGATAGAAAAGAGAGTGAAATGATAGAAAAGGACTGAAATGATAGAAAAGGGACTGAAATGAT
Organism: Caprella mutica; assembly: GCA_947561585.1. Lineage (NCBI taxonomy): Eukaryota > Metazoa > Arthropoda > Malacostraca > Amphipoda > Caprellidae > Caprella > Caprella mutica. The sequence goes on from CANNZV010000707.1 coordinate 233,112, forward strand.
AGAAAGAGAGTGAAATGATAGAAAAGGACTTAAATGATAGAAAAGAGAGAGAAATGATAGAAAAGAGAGTGAAATGATTGAAAAGGACTGAAATGATAGAAAAGGACTGAAATGATAGAAAAGAGAGTGAAATGATAGAAAAGAGAGTGAAATGATAGAAAAGGACTGAAAATGATAGAAAAGAGAGTGAAATGATAGAAAAGAGAGTGAAATGATAGAAAAGGACTGAAATGATAGAAAAGGACTGAAATGATAGAAAAGGACTGAAATGATAGAAAAGGACTGAAATGATAGAAAAGAGAGTGAAATGATAGAAAATGACTGAAATGATAGAAAAGAGAGTGAAATGATAGAAAAGAGAGTGAAATGATAGAAAAGGACTGAAATGATAGAAAAGGACTGAAATGATAGAAAGAG